>PVJI01008997.1:0-67729 GCA_004026765.1 Micronycteris hirsuta
TAAATCTACAATCCATGCATAGTTAATGAAGACCATCCAGATGTAATGTGCCCTGAGAACAGCAATAAAAGGCTAGTCGGCATGGTGCTCAGGGCCTCTACAAGATGACAATGGAGGGAACACGTGGTCTGGAAATTTCTAGTCCAGTATATTACATGTGAAATTATTTATATGCTGCCATGGCATACAAATCCTGCTGACAAGAATTCGTGACACTCCACCTTAGTTCATGTCTGTGGTTCATACATATAAGTTCTTAGGATTTTCCATTTCCCATGCTATCCTTAACCTCCCTCTGTCCATTTCATACCTACCATTTATGTTTCTCATTCTCTGTACTTTCCCCCCATTCTTCCCCCTCCCTCTCCCTGCTGATAACCCTCCAAATGATCTCTATTTCTGTGATTCTGTTTCTGTTCTAGTTGTTTGCTTAGTTCATTTTTGTTTTTTAGGTTCAGTTGTTGATAGTTGTGAGTTTTTTTGTCGTTTTACTGTCCATATTTTTTATCTTCTTTTTTTCTTAGATAAGTCCCTTTAACATTTCAAACAATTTACTTTTTTGATTATAATTTACACTTGCTAGTTAAAAACCTCATGGATTTCTCTAAATTTTATTATTTGATTATCATCCTTCACTTTACTGATTACCTATTATATTATGTTCAATATTAATGCTTTACTAAGATAACTTTTTACTTGCTATATGTGTCAAAAGAAGATTCAAACACAAAAAAATACCTGATTTTCAATACATAAACACCAATAATACAATTAAGGCTGCTCTTCATGTGTGTGAGCTAAGTCAATAGAAACTATATTAACAAATTTTAGCTGTTCACAGAAGAGACAATATAAATCATTTATAACACATTATGTTATAATTTATTATTTATAATATTTTATAACAATGGAACAATAATGCTGACCTACCTCATACTCAGTTCTTAGACAACTTTTCTTCTCTGTGTTCATTCACTCCCAAGGTGATTGCTTGTGTAAACATTATCTACATAATGCTAATTTCCACAATCATATTTACAGTGTCCCATCTCACATGGAGTAAAATTTTAATTTGTTATCATGTTTTGCTATTGGGGACCGATCTGTCTGGCAATGGCAATTGTACCTCAGCCCTATGGAAAAGCCCATAAGCACGTGGTGCCACACCAGATGTCAAACCCATGGATCCATTCTCCCGTGAGAAATCAGGCCTGCATTATACCTAGGCTGCTTTGTGACTTGCTCTTGCTAAAACTCCCTTACCCTGAGTTGAGGCAGCAAATACTCACTGCATATCTTTAAAGTAACTTCCTGAAGTCTGTGCTAATTCTTCCAAGGACTGAAGTATAATCAGACCAATGACTCTTATCATTCCCTTGCATTTGCAACATTTTTTTCCTTGTTAATCTGTAAGAAGTAATCTATAACATCCTTTCCATTGCTATGTGTAAAAAGTAATTACCTAAAGCAAACCTAAGTATAATGAATGAAAACCTTCTTTGATGTATGCTATGAGAAAGCCAATAAAAGCCTGCCAAGGCAAGGCTCAGGGCATTCTCCCCTTGAGAGAGTGGCTGTGCCACTCCCTTTTCCTCCACAGGATTCGGTAGCCCATGTGAATTTGTTTCGTTTCTCAGCCTCAACACCGTGGATACTGCAGGCGGTGTCCACATCATTTTGCCCTCACACACACCTTATGTCGTTATTGCCTTCTCTCTCTCATTTTCTCTACATCCTGCTGTTCGTTTAACAACCTAAGTATTCTTCTGTCTCAGGGCTTTTGCTCTCTTCTCTGCTTCAAATTCCCCTACTCAGCAACATGGCTGTTCCCTCAGGTCTTCTAACGTATCACTGTATCAGAGAAGCATCCTTGAAAGTTTATATAAAATTTCACTTTCAGCCCTGGCTGGTGTGATTCAGTGGACTGAGTGCTGGCCTGTGATCCAAAAGGTTGCTGGTTCAATTCCCAGTCAGAGCATATGACTCGGTTGTGGGCCAGGTCCCCAGTTGGGAGTGCAACTGATCAGATATGCAACTGATCCATGTATTTCTGACATATTGTTTCTCTCCCTCTCCCCACCGCCAGAAGTAAATAAACAAATCTTTAAAAAACTTACTTTCCTTCTTTGTCCCTCTTTTTTTTTTAATATTTTATTGATGGTGCTATTATAGTTGTCCTATCTCCCCCCTTCTATTCCCCTCTTCCCTGCACACCCCTCCCACCTGCATCTCCCCCCTTTAGTTCATGTCCATGGGCCATACATATAAATTATTTGGCTTCTACATTCCCTATACTATTCTTAACCTCCCCTGTCTATCTTCTACCTACTATTAATGCTACTTATTCTCTGTATCTTTTCCACCTTTCTCCGCTTCTCACTCCTGACTGATAACCCTCCACGTGATCTCCATTTCTGTGATTCTGTTTCTGCTCTAGTTGTTTGCTTAGTCCATTTTTGCTTTTTGGGTTTTTTTTTCTTTTTCTTTTTCTTTTCTTTTCTTTTTTTTTTTTTTTTTTTTTTTTTTTTTTTTTTTTTTTTTTTTTTTTTTTTTTTTTTTTTTTTTTTTTTTTTTTTTTTTTTTTTTTTTTTTTTTTTTTTTTTTTTTTTTTTTTTTTTTTTTTTTTTTTTTTTTTTTTTTTTTTTTTAGGTCCAGTTGTTAATAGCTATGAGTTTGTTGTCATTTTAGTATTCATATTTTTTATCTTCTTTTTCTTAGATAAGTCCCCTTAACATTTCATATAATAAGGGCTGGGTGAGGATGAACTCCTTTAACTTAACCTTATCTGGGAAGCACTTTATCTGCCCTTCTATTCTAAATGATAGCTTTGCTGGCTAGATTAATCTTGGATGTACTTCCTTGCCTTTCATGACTTTGCATACTTCTTTCCAGCCCCTTCTTGCCTGTAAGTTTTCTTTTGAGAAATCAGCTGATAGTCTAATGGAACTCCTTTGTAGGTAACTGTCCCCTTTTCTCTTGCTGCTTTTAAGATTCTCTCCTTAACTTTAATCTTGGCTAATGTAATTATGATGTGCCTTGGTGTGTTCCTCCTTGGGTCCAACTTCTTTGGGACTCTCTGAGATTCCTGGACTTCCTGAAAGTCTGTTTTCTTTGTCAGCTTGGGGAATTTCTCCTTCATTATTTGTTCAAATAAGTTTTCAATTTCTTGGTCTTCCTCTTCTCCTTCTGGAACCCCTGATTCAGATGTTGGATCATTTAAAGATGTTCTGGAGGTTCCTAAGCCACTCATTTTTTTGAATTCCTGTTTCTTCATTCTGTTCTGGTTGAATGCTTCTTCCTTCTGCTCCAAACCATTGATCTGAGTCCTAGTTTCCTTCCTGTCACTGCTGGTTCCCTGTACATTTTCCTTTATTTCACATAATGCTACTTTCACTGCTGCCTGGGTCTTTTTTATGCTATTGAAGTACCCAGTGAGTTCCTGGAGCATCCTGATAACCAGTATTTTGAACTGTGTATCTGATAGGTCGGCTATCTCCTCATCACTTATTTATATTTTTTCTGGAGCTTTGAACTGTTCTTTTATTTGGGCGATTTTTTTTTGTCTCAGCATTCCTGTTATATAGTAAGGGGTGGAGCCTTAGGTGTTCACTAGGGCAGGGGAAACCACGTAGTTGCTTTGTGATGCTGCCTGTGGGGGAGGGGTCTGAGAGGGAACAGTGCCACTTGCTCCACTTTCTGCCGGCTTTCAGTCACTTACCCCCACTACCCACAATCAAATTGAGCCCTTCTGGTGCTGATTCCCGCTGGGTGGGTTTACATACATTCTAGGACGTTGTGGGTCTCTCCAGCAAATTCTCCTGTGAGGCTGGGAGTTTCTCTCGCTGCCACCTCAACCCCAATAGGTGTTTTCAGTCAGAGGTTTGAGGTTTTATTTCCTCGAGCTGGAACCCTGGGTTGTGCGGTCTCTCTCGCTCCCTAGTTGTTCCTCCAGGTTTATCTGCCCACAGATGTGGGACCACCCTGCCTACAAGCCCACTCCAGTCCTCTATCCACTGCCTTGCTGAGAGTTCTCTCTACCCGCCTGCCCATCTCCACCCCTCCTACCGGTCTGGATAAATGTTCCTTCTTAAACTCCTTGGTTGTTGGATTTCCATACAGTTCAATTTTCTGTCAGCTCTGGTTGTTTGTTCTTTTTAAATTTGTTGCTGTCCTTGTTTTGGTTGTGTGAGGAGGCACAGTATGTCTACCTACGCCTCCATCTTGGCCAGAAGTTCCTTCCTTGTCCCTCTGTATCTCCATTACCCTGCTTTGTTTTTCTTCATAGCACAAATCTCTATTTAGCTTACATTAAATAGTGATTATTTTATTTATTTATAGTTTATCTCCTCCTATTAGAATAAGGATTACAGAAGTAGAGATTCTGTCACTGCCCCAGCTCCAGGACTTAGTACATAGTAGGTACTTAAGAATTATTCATTAAGTGAATTATTGAGCAGAACATCATATGCTGGCAACACTGGTATTTAATTAGTCAGAGTATTGTGGCAATAATATTGACATTTAGATATTTGTAGAGTATCTCTTGAATCCCAGTATGATTTATCAGTTCTATCTATTAATGGCAGTGCGTGTAATTGTTTTCACATCTCCTCATTTAGGTCTAGTTACTCACATACTAAATATTGATTGAATGCTTGTGTACTATGAAGGGTGAATACAGTCATAATCAAATACTTATGATAATAAAACTAAAATTTATTTTATATTATCTTTCTATTATATCCTTAAAAAGTAGTGAAGCTTTACATATTATTTCTACCCCTACCAAGAAATCCTACAAGGTCCACATATTTCTTTCTACCTTGCAGATGACCAAACTGAGTTTAAATAGTTTTAAGTAACTTGACCAAGTTAACAAATCTCTTATTAATATTTGAATACAAGTTTGTCTCATGTACATGCTGTATCCACTGCCATATTGTTATCCTATCTTCAAGTAGGAAATATTATGAAAAAAGATGATGTAGTCATGCTAGAATATCACTTACAAAAATCTATTTCATTAGATTTTATTGATTGATAAGTCTATTCGTTTTAGCAGTCCTGAAGGTGTTCCTGAAATATGTTAGGGTCAGAAAGTATCTTAAGGTTGTTTAATCTGATTCTCTCATTTTATAGATCTAGAATGTCTGCGTAAGGCACGTTGTTTCGACCAAAATCACATAGTTTCCTTGTTGCCAAAACCTTTCTAATTCTCTGTTAAGTGTTCACTGTGTCAAGCCTTCCCCAACTCTACTTTACATCATACAAGATCTAAAACAAAGTAAACTCTCGTCAGCCACCCTTTCCATGCGTTGGTTTGGAAGAAAGTGAAAAAAGCTTTCACTTTAGGGCTGGATAATTGACCATATACACAGTGTAGGAACGCCTATTAGTCAATTAGTACTGGAGGCAGGAGAAATCAGGAGGGTAGGAAATCCAGGTAGAGAGAATGAATTATGCATAATAGTGATTGGAAAACCATTGTACAACTCAAGTGGCAGACTGATCCCAATGATCCCAAAGGCTCTTTACGGCTAAGGTAGCTGATACGGAGCTCCAAGTTGTAGCAAATCATGATCAGCAATCTCCTCATTAATATGGTAGCAAATATATTACTTAAAAAATGCCAGCAATGTCAAAATAACAAAGCAGTAAATGCTATAAACTAGAAATGCATGAGCTTATTACACATACCACCATATACATATAATAAAAATAAATAAAATATGATGTATATACTCTTAAAGACTTTTTTTCCAACTTAAAAATTAAATAGTCAATTCTATTATATAATAACCTGGACAAATTTTCAAATAACATAAAATAAATTATGTTTCTCCTATATTTACTTATAGGTTATTATAATAACCTTTCACTTGATCAGAGCTCAGAATTCTGTAGTGTAGGTATGATAGAGCTTATTATTTTTGTATCTTCAATTAGTATTTCAACAGATGTTCTGTTGAAACATGTCTTAAGTGTTTGTGAAAATCTATATTATGGTCATTTTATAACTTGTCTTAATTCACATGTATTATTGAAGCAAATATTTAAGAAACTTCCCAAATAGTTTTCTTTTATAATTTCTTATTTTAAAAGCTTTTTTTTTGTTTTTTTTTTTTTTAAGATTTTATTTATTTATTTATTTATTTTAGAGAGGGAAGAAGGGAGGGAGAAAGAACAGTGTATGGTTGCCTCTCACATGGCCCTCACTGGGGACCTGGCCTGCAACCCAGGCATGTGCCCCAACTGGGAATCGAACCGGGACCCTCTGGTTCCCAGCCCGTGCTCAATCCACCGAGCTACACCAGTCGGGCTTATTTTAAAAGCTTTTAAAAATAGATAGGACTAAAAAATTTTGCAAAGCCAGAAGAGTTAAATTTTTTTGAAAAAAAAATTGCCATTAGTTATAAAATTGAGTTTTTGAAAATTATTCCATGTATAAAGTTTATATTATCTATATAATTGCTTAAACTTTTATTTACTTCATTTTTGTTTTACATTACAAAGTTGAAGTTTAGAATGCTGGATACAGACTTTAGTACATAATAGGAAATCCAAAGCCTCAAATAAATATTTTTCATTTACGTTAAAGAAAAATAAAGAGAGAAAACAAATTTCGGTTATGAGGAAACAATTAAAGTCATGAAGATTTACTTTAAATAGCTGATTGACACTGTGACACAACACTTTTCTTTTTTTGTTATTATTTAGTATATATTTTGTTTTGAATATTAGACAACCATACACAAACCCAATCGGAACAAAAAAACCCCGAGATCAGTATAATAAAGTTTTAAATAGTAAGAGCTATGAAAAAAATTACTTTGTCAACAACATTAGAACTGCTTGAAATTAATTGTTTTAAAGACAAATACATATAACTTAATTTTCTAGGCATATTGTTGTTTGAACAAGATTGTTTGTGAACTAGTCAAGGAACTCAATGACAATTTCTAAAAGTTGTTTTTAGCCCTGGCTGATGTGGCTCAGTGGATTGAGTGACACCCTGAAAATCAAAAGGTTCATTGATTCTATTCCAGGTCAGGGCACATGCCTGGGTTGCAGGCCAGGTCCCCAGTTGGGGACATGCAAGAGGCAACCAGTCAATATATCTCTCACACATCTTTCCCTTTTCCTTCCCCTCTCTATAAAAATCAAATAAGATCTTGAAAAATATGTAAATAAATTAAAAAGTTTTTTGGTGAAAAAAATATTTTTGATTTTTAAAAATAAGTTAAATATAATAATTTCTATTATTTTTCTGTCTCCAAACTATCCTTTCCATAAATATATTCTACTTAAACATAATCTCCCCAAAATTGTATTTTTCATTTCAAAATAAAAATTTAAAATAATTATATATTAAATCATTTTACACCTATCTTGCTCAGATATATCATATATATTCATTATTGTCTCCTTTTTAAATCCTTCTACATGTAAAATTTCAGTTTTTTAATTTTATCAGAAATTCTACCATAATTTCTACCCAATGAAAATTTTATTAACATTTTCTAAAATGATCCCCCCTTTTTTTTATTAGCCATTCTTGAGGTTTAAGATTATTAGTTGCCTTCAGTAAGCAATAAAGTTAAATGTCTCAGGCTTACAATAAATATCTTGCCCTGGCCCAGGGAGCTCAGTTGGTTAGAGCATCATCCTGATACGCCAAGTTTGTGGGTTTGAACCCCAGTCAGGACATATACAAGAATCAACCAATAAATTAATAAATAAGTAGAATAATGATCTCTCTCTTTCTTTTAAATCAATTAATTTTTAAATAAGTATATAAATATTTTACCTTAAGAAGCAATAAAGGAATGGAAAAATATGGAGAGATTCAAGATTTGTAGATATGAAATCAACAACTATATGTTAATTTGATATGGGGCGTTTTTTAGAAGAAGTCAATGATTACTAAAGGATTTAAAGGATGGTGACTGAGAGTAGTGGTGCCAAACACATAAATGAAAAGGTTAAGAGATGCGGTTTATTCAGTATTGGAAAAAGAATAAGATTAGACTTTGACTTGTTGAGTATCTTCTCAGTGGTCCAATTGACAAATGGTTGAAAATGCAATTTTAAAATCTCATGGAATAGGTCACATGTCAAGATACATAGATTTCATTCACGTCAACAAATTATTTCTAAAGTACTTATTTTGTGCTAGAGAATTTTTTGAAGAGTAGTGTCCAGACATAGAATGAAATGGTGCCTGTCTCTAAGGATTCATATGTTTTAATAATATATATATCTTATTAAATATATAAGATATTTCTTATTAGAATATATATATATATATATATATATATATTACTACTTATAAAAAGAGTTATATGAAAGTATCTACCACATAAAATTCAAGTGAAAAAAACACATCTAGTGGGTCTTGAATGCTTGGGTGAAGCCATGAAAAACTGTGGAGTAGCAGACAGAAAGTTGACAACCAAGTATCACTCTCTCCAGTCTTAGCTAGTATCTATCTCTATATAATAGATCACTATGTGCAAAGTTTACTTAATGGTATGGGACTCTTCTATACATACTCTTCACTGAAACTATATCTTTTGACTTATTCTTTCCACCCTTAAATACTTGACTCTTACTACTGTTTCATTAAGGTCTTCCTTACTCCCTTGGCTTGCATTTCTCCATATAACACTCTGTAATCACTGTTATTTTAATATTATTAGACATTGTTAAAATTATCCATTTGCTAAATCTCTCATTAGACTACTTAATGGGGAAGCTGATTCTATCTCTGAATCCCTAAAGTTTAGTATAATACTTACAATTACGAGATACTTGATAAGTCTTTGTGGGAAAAAAGGGGGGATATAAATAGTAGAGAAAAGTATAGTAGGAAAATGAAGGACAGCAAAAAATACACAATTTAAAAAATTTTCAAGACAGAGCCAAACATTATTAGGGTATTATAACAGATGAAATAGAGAAATGAATGAAAATTATGTAATTGTCTTGGAAAATAGTGTAGAACAAAATAGAGAGCAATTTACAGTGCATTGATTTAAGAAAAAAAGAGGAAAAACCTTTTCTTTCAATGCATATATATATTTCAATATCTTGGAAGCTAGGGGACTGAGGGAAGAATATGGCAAGTCAAACATTATTCAGGTTTTAATAGAGATGAGACTGGATTTGGTTATTAAGAAGTCACAAATGGAATGTCAGTGAAATGATGGACTAGGGAACTCTAAGGACCCAATCTTCAATAGAAATACCTACACCGCCCCCCCCCCCAAAAAAAAAAAAAGTAGAGCAGAAACTGTTAGAATCAGCTCTGTCAGAACTCTGGAAAATAATAGATGTTTTACGGCAACCAAGTAAATGTATACTCAAGAAAAGTTCAGCTTAAACCTGGTGTGAGAACTTCATGATATTTTAACATAATTTTCTCCTATTTATCCTTGTTCTCCCTATGACTGTATTCCTGAAAATAGTAGCTTATGTTCTTAATTTGTGTACCTAGTTCAAGAAGGACCAAAGTTGACCTTGTGTCCAAAAAAAATTCTGATTTCTATTGGGAATTGTCTGGGAATTCCCTAAAGGACTGATACAATGTACCTGGCTTTGTTTCTCCATACTTGGATCTCTTTAAGGGTGGAACAGCAGCAAAGTCAAGGACATTTCTCAAGAAATGCTAGAAGAAAAGTGACTGAGCCACATGGGGCAAAAGGTCACAGATGAGGACAAACAATAGACATGCTGAAAGGCTAGGGGGAAAGGCTAAGTAGAGAATTACTTTGGGCATAAGACCTTTGAGAATTTTTCTATAATAGAAAACCAGGAAAACTAGATACATGACCGGTAAAGAAGACATGCTCAGACAAGACCTGAGAAGACCCTACGGTTTTAACTTCAGCTGATCTTTTGTTCAGCACAAATAGGAAGTGAATGCTAGGACAAAAGGGAAGAACCAGCCAATCTGCACTAGTTGCAGGGACTGTTCTTTTTGTTTGTTGTTTGGTCCATGTATTTAATGAAATCTGTCAAACGACTAGCTGACTGCAAGCCAAAGAAACAGAGACATCAGAGATCGCACAGGACAAAAAAGTGAAGTCTTTAAAAATACTTTAGAAAAGTTAATAGAGAAACAAATAACAACTATAAACAATAGTAAGCAACAACAGCAAACCCTGAGGAGGGAGAGTAATCTGATTTCCACAATTAGCATATCAAAATATTTAAAATGTCTTGCTTTCACTGTAAATGGACCATTAATCAGAAAAAGAGAAATTAACAGAAACTTTTCCTAACAACAACAACAAAAAAACATTGAATTTACTAAAAAAAAAAAAGCAGTAAATAAACTGACTTACATATGCTCAAAGAGGAAAAGGAAATCATTGGAAAATAACTAAAGGATACCAGGAGAATGATGTCTCAACAGATAAAGAATATTTAAAAATAGTAATTTTAAGAGGAAATGAATAAACAATTAAGAGATGAAAAGCATTATAACTGAAATAAAAATTTCATTTCAGCAACAGAAATTCCAGTAACAGATTTGAGGAGTCAGAAGAAAGACTAAGCAAATGTGAGAAGACACGAAAGATAGTTCACATTGTTAATGATCCAAAGTGAGCTGAGTGGCTTACTAATATCACAAAAAATAGGCTTTATCAAAAAAAAAGCAAAATAGATCCAGAGACTTGGAAATAAAGAATAACTGACAGTGACCAGAGGAGAAAGGGGAGGGTGGTAACTGGAGAGAAGAAGGGGCAAGCAATACTTGCAATAAAAACTGTGAAAATAAATTAAAAATCAACTCTATTTCCAATAGCATCAATATAATATAAATACTCAGAAATTTTTTAACCAAGGATTTGCAAGTCTTGTGCACTAAAAACTATAAAACACTGCTGCAAGAAATTTAAAAAATCATAAGTAGATGCATGACATCCATTGTTCATGGACTAGAAAACTTAATATTGTTAAGAAGACGCTTTGCTAAGCAATCTACACATTTATGCAATCCCTCGCCTTTTTAGCAGAAATAAAAATGCCTGTCCTAAAATTTATAGGGAATTGCAAGGGGCTCTGAAAATATAAACACCCTAAATAAAACAAAACAAAACAAATCTGGAAGATTCACACTTTCCCATCTCAAAATTTACCACAAAACTATTATATTTAATATTGTGTGGTACTGCAGAATTCAGAGTCCAGAAGTAAACCTTACGATTTTTTTCAAATAATTTTTAACAAGGGTTCTAAGACCATTCAATGGAGAAAGAATAGTCTCTTCAACAAATGATGCAAGAAAAACTAGATTTTTATATGAAAAAGAAAAAAAAAGATTGCATCTACTTTGAACCATATTAAAAATTAATTCAAATAGATTAAACATATAAATGTAAGAGCTAAAGCAATAAATTTTTTACGAAAAAAATTAAGAGTAAAATTTCCCAACCTTGTATTTGGCAATGGAATCTTAGATGTGACACTAAAAAGAGACAGTAATAAAAAAAAAAAAAAACCAGAAATAGATAAACTTAACTTCATAAAAATCAATAACTTTATGCATCTAAAGACACTGAGATAGTGAAAAGACAACAAAGAAAGTGGGAAAAATATTTGCAAATAATATATATAATTAAGATCTAGTATCCAGATTATATTAATGTATTACAAATCAACAACAAAAAGACAAGCATCTCAATTAAAAATTGTTCAATGGACTTGAATAGACAATTCTTTAATGAACATATTCAAAGAGTCATCAACACATAAAAAGATGTTCAACATCATTAACCATTAGTTAATTGCAAACAAAAACCACAATAAAATACCACTGTATACTTCCTCAGATGACTGTAACAAAAAAATAAAATAAAAATAAGTGTTAGCAAAGATGTGGGGAAATTAGAACACTTGATGGTGGGGATATGAAATTGTGCAGCCATGGTGGAAAGCAGTTTGGAAGTTCCTCAATAAGTTAAACAAAACATTACCATATGACCCAGCAATTTCAGTCCTAAGTATATACCAAAAATAATTGAAAACAGTACTCAAATACTTGTACACAAATGTTCATAGTAGCACTATTCATAATAGCCAAAAAATGGAAACAACTCAAATCAAATGTCCATCGATGGTTGAACGGATAAACAAAACATGTTGTAATCATACAAGAAAATAGTTTTAACCATAGAAATGAATGAAGTACTACTTATACAAGCGACAGTGTGAAAGAACTTCGAAAACTGTATGCTAAGTGAAACCTGACATGAAAGCTAGGTGATTCAATTTATTTGAAATGTTCAGAATAGCTAAATTCATAGGTACAGAAAGTATATTAGTGGTTGCCAGGGGCTGGTGGAAGGGAAGAATGGAGAATTACAGCTTAATGGGTACAGAGTCTCCTTTGGGGTTGATGAGAATATTTTAGAAGTAGATGAGAAGTAACGATTGCACAATACACAGTTTTGAGAAGATATTAAATATGACTGGGTTGAACTTTCAAACAGTTAATTTATGTTTTGAAAATTTCACCTCAATAAAAAAAGTTACCAGTGAACTTTGATAGAGAATTTTTAGAACTGGAAGCAAAAGTCAGATAACTGTTAAGTCCTTTGGCAAGTTACTTCAAATCTTTAAAGCTGTTTCATGCACTGTCAAGTGAAGGAAATAAGAGATATTTTGAATATTTAAATAAGGTAATAAATATGAAACATCATATTGTACCAAAATAGTGAGTTTTCAGTATTATTTTTGTGTCTTAAGTACTACATTATTATTGTTGCAAGAATAAAAATAATGGCTAGTGACGAAAGACAGGAAGTCAAGGAAATTTTACAGGCTCAACTTTCAGCAAACTTAGTACTTAAGAAATTGAAAAAAAAAGTCATGGTATAGGAAACATTTTTGAAGTATAATTAAGAAGAATATAAATATCTATAAGGGATGAAAGAATCAAAAGAGAACTTGGAAATGCAAATTCGAAATGAGAAATTAATGGAGCAAGTTCCACAAGAGTTGGAATTAAAAGTGATGAGGAGGAGTTTTGAAAATAAGAAATGACAGTTCTTGTTAAAAATAAAACACAACTAGAAAAAGGAAAGGGCGAATATCAAAGTTCCCCACGAGGTGGAGTTCCCTAGAATTTGTGTTGGGTCCACTGAGTGTGATTTGGAACCTGTTCCCGCTGACAGGATCTGGGAGGGCAGCTAAGAAGCACAAAGCAGGAAGCATCCCACAGCCTGACAGTGGCAGGATGGGTGAAGGAAAAGAGAACAGAAGTGGAGTACATGCAGTGAATTCGCTTTTTTTTTTTTTTTTGAAACTACAAACAATTGATTTCAATCAGATTAGAGAATTTAGTGTCAGAGATGGGCTAAGGAATCTAAAAAGCAGATATGGGTGTAACCATAACAATAAAAGGAGAAGAAGATTTAGAAAAGGCAGTAAGAAATAGAAAAAGAGATCATTCTAATCAGGGTAAGGAAATTCAGAGTTTATATTTTGCATTTAGAAAATTCCCAAGTGATGAGGAAGGCTTAAGTTAAGTGTTCTTGATGGGTAATGGAATGCTTTTAATCAACTTCTTGACAAGATTAATTCTTTTGTTTTGTGGTCTTGTCCTATCACTAACCAGTGTTGTCACTGGACCAGCCCTTGTTCTTATTATGGTTGCAAGACACCCTTAAGCAATAATCATCAGAAAACAGAAAAGACACAGGTTTATTACTTAACAGGACCTGGAAATTTCAACACACACCTGGTGAGGTCACTGGGAGAGGGAGACAGTGCATGGGCTTGGGGTTCTGCTTTTATTGGAGTCAAGGGTGGGTGTCTAGGATTTCACCGGCTCACTTTTTATTCAAAACATAAGAGATGGAATTTAAAACTCAGGAAAAGTAAACAAGCAAGCAGCACAAATGGTGACTGAAACCAACCAAGATTTCTAAAACAAAGTGCCTCAGGCCTGACTCTTTATCCAGGTGCTGACAATGTGTTTGAGATGGCATTGTTTCAAGTGGATGGATGCCTCTTTGAAATAGATGTCTCCTCAATCAAAGCTTAAGTCAGTTACATTCGTTACAAAAAGGGAAAAAATGTGAGGTTTTACACTTCTCCCCATCCCTTTTGTGATATATGCCAACTGGTGCCCACACACAGTAAACACTTGGAACTGCTAATGTAACTCAGCAGGTTTATTCAGAAGGATGTTCCCAGCAGTTGAATTATGTGTTTGCTCTCAGTTGTATTTTATTTCAAACCTCACTTACAACAATTATTAATGCATTAATTGTTAAATTAAATAAGTCAAAATAGGTATTGTTTTAAAAAGAGTCATTAAAATGACAGGAATCACTAAAGAGTTTTATTGTTGAATTAGATACGAACAAAACAATTATAAATTATTGGGAAAATATTAAATAATTGAAAATACAGGTAATTTCAAAATGTTTTAAATTGTACTAATTTGAGAAATGTGAGACTGCAAATAATAGATGCTTTTAGTCATGCTTATGCAATAATATTAATCAGAATTCAAACCAGTTGTCTCATATTTAAAGAAAAGATGATAGTTCTACAATAAAAATTAGGTAAATAGATGTACATTTATAATCTTTAAGATTCCTAAAATATGTATTTATTATCAATCTCAATGCCTCCATGTAAAAATGATTTTTATAACCAAGTAATAATGCACCACATAATGTTGGATAGGAACTTCTTCTATTCTGTTAGTCACTGTCAAATATAAGGAAAGGAAGTGGGATAGGTCCATCATTTTTGCCCTAAAGGTACTTGAACAACACAGCACATGCCCTGAATGGAAGTGTAATTAATTAATATTTGCTGGATGAAAAAAGTATAGAGAGTTGAGTTGCCATGGGTAATCACAAACCATTACTGGGTTTTTGCACATGAGATTGTATTTAGATGGATTATTCTGTTTTACAGAGTGGATAATACATTTAAGATGTGACCAGGTGGGTAGCAGAAAATGGAAGAGACTATTAGAAATACCCATTTGAGATTCAATTAAGGCCAAAAGCCAGTAAAATTTAATAAAGGTTTATTTCACTTGTTATACACGTAACTAACAGTTGTTGCACAGCTACAATTTGCCAGATTTTGGATTAAGTGCTGAGGGTTTATTTATAAATCAGACAGTGTGGGCCATGAATTTGCACAGTCTTAATCCTAGTATGAACTACAGCTAAAAGTTATTTATCATTGTTATGCTAACACACGCAGTGATGGAGGAGGTATTGTGTGTTATGGCTACTCACTGGAGGAGAATCTGATGGAATGATGCTGGTCAAGAAAGGTTTCCTAGAGGAAGTGAGTTCTATGCTCACGTTTAAAGAAGGAATCTGATTTAACCCAGCAAAAGAAATGTAGGAAGATGGGGTTTTAAGGCAATGGTTGTGTGATAACTCAGAGGTAAAGAAAAAAGATAAAACCAGCAGAATGGAGTGTGTGAGTTGTCAATGGGCAAGAGAAGTAGTTGCAAGAGGTGAATGTGAGTTTATAAACAGAAGTCAGATAATGAAAGGTAAAATTAGCTTTGTTAGGTGTTTAGGGTTCTATACTGAGAAACATCAAGAGCCATAGAGATGTTTAAATTAAGTACATGATGTGGTTAATTTCAGGTTATAAAATTTACTCTGGCTATAAAGAAAACAATTAATTAAAAAGTAGCAAAAGTATGTGCAAGCAGTTCAGAAGGTATCCCCACAATCTGGGTAAGTGGAGATTGTGGCCAGAGCTGAAATATCGTCAGTGAGGTAAAGGATCTATATAACAGGGGTAGCATCTATAGGGCACTTATCAGATACCAAGGAACAGGTTAAGCATTTTTAGACTTTTTAAATAGTTTTTGAAAAAATCTATCATGCAGTCATTGCTATTATTTTCATTTTATTGGTAATGATGCTGAGATTTAAAGAGTTTAACTTTCCCATGGTCGCATAGTAAGAGTTGAAAAATACTATTATAGGCTATTAACAATATTTCTATAGCGAGCAAGATGCTCACAAAACTTGTGGGAGTTGAAGAAACTGGTGAAGCTCAGCCCATCAGAAATGAGGGCAAGATGATAAAAATGACCAACAGGGGAACTATTTCCAGGTCACCACTGCAACTATCACGGGATCAATCACCTACTGCTACTTCCAAGACTCCTGACATTGCACTTTCCTTCGGACCAACAGGAAACTGGTGAACAGCCTTCCACACTATAATTCAGGGATCAGAAAAGCAGATAACATGCTTGCCACAACCACCACTGCTCTGATGCTTCCTATAATGGAAAAGACTGAGGAACAGGGAATGGATGCTGGAATTATACTGGGCAAAATCCCAGAGATCCATGGCTTTGCTACCCTTCCAGAAAATGACCAAAGGGGAAGGGAATGTGATATCTGCCCAACCTCTGTCTTACAAATCTAATTTAGGGAACCTAATCCAATACTTAACTGCAAAAGGGGCTGGCAAATGTAACATGAGGAAAAGTACAGAAAGTGGGTTAAGTATGCCAACTAGAGAGGCACAAGAGGGAAATCATCAAAGATACCTAAAAGATTATGGCAGAAATCCAAATAAAACACTAGTCAGAATGGTAGCAATAGAGGTGGTATAAAATGGCTTACCTTGGAATGAATTTAGAAGTTAAAACTAGTAGGATGTGGCTGGTGTATTGTATGAGGAGCATGAAAGGAAGAAAATAGTCCCTGATAACTAATACTCTGAGATGAAGTGGAATACTGGAGTTATCATTCGCTGATATGGTGAAACTGTAATAGCAGATTGAGAAAAATATTTTGAAAAGTAAAATTCATAAATTAACATTTAAACAATAAGTTTGAGATGTCTTTTAAACATCTAAGTGGAGATGTCAAGTAGGAAGTCAGAAAAATATATCAAATTCAGTGTGAGTTCAGTTGCAGAAAATAGAGACATCTCCTATAATTGCCTATAAAAGAAAAAGGAAACTTGGATAATTTTTAGGCTGCATATTTTTAAGAAATCTACCTTTTTTTGTTTTATCGTAAGCAAGTCCTTACTGAAGCAATAGTATAAAATTCCATCTGATAGTGCAAAAAATGATGTAAGTAACATTGAATGCAACATATAAATGAGTAAAATTTCCTCATGTTAGGATGAGCTAGAATCTCTAATAACATATTACCAAACATAATCAGAGTTAGCTCAGGACAATATACAAATTAAGGAAATCTGAAATAATTCAAATTCAGCAAGAGGAAAAAAAGAGTTAAGTCTCTTGGAGTCAGAGAAGTAACAGAAGATGGTAAAGTGTATGTTAAGGAAAGTTTCATGAAAGAATCAGAAGACAAAGAAAAATCTAGGTTTTAATAGTGAATTGCAAAGAAAAATCAAGCAAAACCACATTGATTACATGCACGATGCCATGCCATGTTTACCAGCTCTTGTGGTCAATCAAAAGCTTATGCTAGGTCTTAATAACTTCTCTTTTATGTTGAACATGCCATAATAAAAAAAGAGTAAAGTAATTTGTGGTGGAGAACAGGATAAGAGTTCACATGTTGCATTTTGCACTGTTGTTTTGATTCCGCTGCTGTCTCCTTTCCTTGCAGCATTATTTATTCAATCTGTTTAGTTTGCTTTACAGGCTGTGGCAGCATTCACAGGGCGGACCTATTGAACCAAGCTGTAATAGATGTAATACATCAATACATTTGAGCTGAACAGCTTTAATTAGGCCTTCCCGGTCATTTCATCAATTCAGTTGAATACCATTGGGATTTGAGTAACACCCAGCCTCCTGTCGAGCATGAGAATTAGAGCCCTCCAGCAGGGCTCCACCAGTCACAGCACAAGGTTAGGCAATCAACAATAATTCACACAAGGAAATGCCATGCGCCCAACCCGTAAACTTACCCTCACAGTGATATCTTTGAAATCCTAAAACCATTAAACCCAAGTGTCAAGTTGGGAGGCAAACTATCTTAAAATCCCACAAACAGATACATAAAGCTTTTTCCTGCTCAATAAAAGAACAGGAGTTTGCTTTGTTGCTGCTGACATACATCTATAATCAAGATACCTTTTCTGCACAGTTAGGTAAATGGACAATATCTAAGATGCAAAAACTGTGCTAGGTGTAAAGTTTGATGTATACTATTTCAATATTAAAGTTGATTTATATCTTGCTCTGCACTTGTCACATATAACCCAGAATAAGTATGCTTAAAGTAACCTGATGCTGAAAATCTATACACATGAACATTATAGCAGAGCAAAACCACTTGTATCTGGAAAACGGTAGACTACTTTACATGCACTCAAGGCATCCCCCGTGACTGACTGTAGTGTAAAAAATATCTTCAAAATGAATCACTGGGAAAAAAAAGAAACACTGGTCAGTATGGTTGGCCAAAATCCAGGTAACAAAGACATTTTCACTTAAGTAGAAAGGCATCTACATAATATGATTTCCTTTATCTATAATGTGTGCAATGTGAAGACAAGAACTCACTGGAAGCATCCAATAAAGATGCAGTGGAGAAAAGCCAGTAAACACTACAGTGCAGCACCATAGGCAGCCAGCACAGAAAGCTGACCTGCAGTGCTCACACTGCAAACCCACATCAGAAAAGTCATTAGATTTTGAAAAGAGAAGGAACGGGCCAGATAGATTAGACTGAGGGCTCCAATTTCTCAAATGCCAAGGAGCAAATTGGCAGATTAATTGGGAACACCACATCCAAGGAAAAGTAGTAAGAGGTCTCTACTAGGAAGTCTAACAAGGACCCCTCATTCTTTTTCATCCAAATGGAATCATCCCCACGGTACATATTCTGGAAGTCTGGCTGGTTTTGTGGCCACAGCTGCTAAAACACGGGAGCAGAGCCTGCTCGTTTTCTAGGACCTGAGTCGAGTGGAGACCAAGCCAATATTTTTTATGACTATGGAAGTTTTAAATTATCTCTATATTTACTGAAATAACACTGGGAAAGTAATGTTTCTTAAAAATGTTAACCCTTTGAAACTGTTTTAGCCAAAAAGGAAAAAATAGATGTATGAAATTAGAACATAGGCACTGGCAAAGAAATCGTTTTGTTACTTTAAAAAATGAACCACATAGCTATGAGCTTAAAGGACTGTGTCATTTACATTTTAAAATAATACTAGACATAATATAGGTTAATTTGATACGCTCTTTCTCTCAGCTGCAGACAAGAAAATCAAATTAGTCTTAATTGTGTCTTGTTTAACTTGAGCATTTAAATTAGAGAGCCGTTGCTAATCTAGATGCTTTTATAGTTACCACATCTTTTTACAACGGCACTTTTCTTATTTGACTTCTTTAACCCACGGAATATTTTCAAGTGGGCATTTTTATCTTAAAAATTGTAAGAATTATACTATAATTACACTGTGGGGCTCTGTAGAATTTTAAATCTCTACAATATTCTACTCCGCAATATTGATAGTATTCATTCATGTGCATCAGTAGCAAACATTGTTAGTTCATTTGTTTTAACATAAGAGAAAATGATATGGTTTTGTTCTAAGAGAAAGAATATAAATCTAATAGATATGAATAGTCCAAACTGATAGACATACTAAGTAAAGTTGTACTAGAATTTAACTCATTTAAAATGCTTTATGTTTTAATGATGAGTTGTCCAGATGATAAATGTTGGGTAAGTACACTTTTAAAAAGCACTATATATTAAAAATAAAGCATAAAAATAAAAAGAATAAAAAGCACTATATAAAGAAGTGTAATTACAGTGTTTATTAAGCCCAATAATGAAAATACATTGTTTTAAAATGATAGAAGAGGTGTTTTCTAATGCACATGAATGAGTTGCAGTAAAGACAATTTGAATATATATAGTTTGGTATCGTGCCGTTCAGTCCAAAGATCCTGTATTCAACATTCTCTTCACTAACCTTGTCCGGAATGTCCTTCCAGCTCCACCAGGATCCTCTGGTGCATTTTCTTATTGTGGAAACCTGTTGGCCTCTAAAAAGAAGATTTAGATATTGACGCAACATCTACAATATGTTTTTTTTTTATTACTGTTTATGCTGTTACAGTTGTTCCTGCTTTTTCTCTCTTTCCCTATCTCCTCTCAGTCCTCTCCACACCAGTTCCCATGTCGTTGTCTGTGCCCATGGATTGTGCATAAATGTTCTTTGGTTAATCCCTTCACTATCTTTCATCCAATATGTTTTTAATGTAACTTTTAAAACCTCATATTTTTGATTTGTATGGAAATATATGTATATGCTTATTCCTCACATCTTATCTAAAAGTTTTGTGAGACTTAGTGTACCAGTTAAAAAATTTGGAAAATAATGAAAAACTCAAGTTTTCGTTGTTTCTAAACCTTAAGGTAAATGAATTAATTTAGAAAAATCCTCTTAAAATAATTTTGAATAACTAAGTTAATCATTTTTTATAACCTGGTTAAGTAAAACTTCAGAGTACGCTGACATGCTTAGAGAAAAAGCAAAACTTTCTTCTCTTCAACTTATACCCATAAAAATAACCACTTCCCAGCAGTTTAATGTATATCCTTTTAGATTTCTAAAATGCATATTTACTATTTAAATAAGTAAAATATGAATCATATATACAAATGTATGTGTTGTTTTGCAAATGTTTTTCATGATAATGCTTTTATAGGAAGTTAATATCATAACATTTAGATTCACCTCATTCTTACTAAATATATTAGTATTTTATCAAATATAATTTGCACATATAACAATAAATATATTTATAGTGCATATAATGTAATTTACATATACAACAATAACTTCATTCGATCTCCTTCATCTTTGAAAAATTAAGGTGTTTATTTTATGTATTTTTATTCTTATTTTTCTATTACATACAGTCCTATAGCATATATATTAGAATGTATAAGTGAACATTTTTGGATATTTGTTAATTTTCTATGTTTTAATGGTTATATCCATTTTTTATTTAACATATTTCCTCATATACATTAATAGATTTTCTAATTCTGCTTCAAAAACCTTTCACTAATTAACACTACTACAAAAAGTACATGAGAGACCCATTACTTCCAAATTTTCATGTGTAATATATGAGTATCTATACAACACACTGTAGATATTTTCTCCCAGTGTATACCCACTCTGCTTCATTTATTGTGTTTTTATCTATGTCAATTTAAATGTTTTCAGTCAACTTAATTACTATCCTCTTTTATATGTTTGAAGTTTTATGTCACATTTAGAAGATGCTTTTCTTCACAAGATTATTAGTGTTTTCTTAGTTCTCATCATCTGGCAGCAGAATCTAAGGATGGGGGTTTCTAGTTCAAGGGATCTATTAGGAAACATCGCTCTGAAGAAAGCCTTAAGGAAGCATAAGAAAGGGAAAAGTTAAGAAAGATGTGGCTTCAGGTGACACCTATTTAATCACATATACAGCTCTAAAATGTGAATTATGTTTTAAAGTCTATTCTTCTTTGAGACAGATGAGTAAATCCACCATCAGTAATTGGCTCCTGTATTCCTGAGCTGTGGAGAAGAATAAATCCAAAAACCTTCCTGGTGAAGTGACATCATTTCCACAGAGAAGGTTAATTCTCCAGAAAAGGTTACAGGTATGAACCATTAGCAAAAGAAAGTAAAAGAAATTGTCAAAATTCTGGGCAGGGCATCAGTACCATTTGTTGCAAGTACACTCCTGCATTTTCTTTAAATAGCTGATACCCATTTGTGGATATAAAAGTTTGTGTGTTTTTTAAGAACAATCTAACAATAGCCAGAAGGGAGGGGGGAGGGGACAATGGGGAGAAGGGTTTTCAGGAACCACTATAGAGGACACATGGACAGAACCAAGGGGGAGGATGGAGGCAGGGGAGGGAGGTGGGTTTGGAGGGGGTGGGAGGAGGGGAGGGGAGAGGATGCAGACAACTGTAATTGAACAACAACCAAGTAATAAAAAAAAGTTTGTGTGTTTTGAATGTTTTGCCTTTTGGGACATTTTACAACATGACATGATGTAGTAATATTTCTCTCCCCCAAATATAACCAATTGCAGCATTAATTAAACAATGAATTTTTCCTGCACATTCAAAATATGGCATTTGCCACACATTAAATTCTCACATACACATAGGCCAGTTTCTAGATTCTAAATTGTGGTCTATCAATATATTGCTCATTATTGTGCCAATTCCATATCGCCTCAATTAAGTGGTTTTAAGCTTGGAGGAAAATTCGCCCAACTTTGTTCTTTTATCTATATCTGGCTATTATATCTCTATTCTTCTGGAATAATATGTATTACAATTGAAGTGTTTATTCACATTAACTTTGATTTATTGCTTTTTTTTAGGTTGGAAATGATTCATCTTATACAGGACACAAAAAGAATTAAAATATATAAAATGTAAAGTAAGTTATATGTGGTGCTAGCACTAAACAACTGATATCTCCACCATGTTAAAAGTCCATAAGTCATAGTAATAAATCTATTTTCAGAGCTCAAGAATTTTAGACTTCAATAACAGTTACATTATACTATGATGTGAGTTTCACTACAGGACACAAGTGGTAACTCACAGATAACTCAAGTGATAGCAGGAGAAATATCCTACGAAATAATACTATGGACAAGAATATAAAATACATGGGAAAGTCCAATGTCATGGAAGTTATCTCATACAACAACAATCTGGAGAATTCATATCTAACAAAATTGATGTTAACAAATAATTTTGATAGGGCCTATAAAATATGTATTTTTAAATATTGCAAGAAGAAAAAGAGAATGAATCTCCATAAATAGCATAGTGAATATATAAAGTATATAGCTCTAAAAGAAGAAAAAATTGAAGTCTGTGAGAATAAAATTTTATTCACTTGAAAAAATTGAATAACTAGTTTGATTAGGATCTAGGAGAGAGAACTACAAATTGAAAGATAGGAGAAAGAAAAAATAAAGGAATATATTATAGTCATATTTTTTAAATCACATTATAAAAGCAAATTTAAGAGATAAGGAAGGCAGGATTCAATATTCCAATAGTATTTTTTCCAGAAAGTTAACAGAGAAGGATCGATGAGAGGTAATATTAGAAGAGCTAATGAATGATACATTTTCAGAAACAAGAAAAGGGACGGTGCTATGTTTGATGATATTTGCAAGTCCATACCTGGTCAAATCACAATGAACATAAGGACTTCAAAGATAACAGGAAAATCTTAAAAAAAGGATGAGAGAAATGTCTGAGTATCTAAAGAGGATAAAATATCAGAACACATCCTCAGTAACAATGGTTGACAGAAAAAAATGGAAAAGTACCTAAAACCTGCTAAGAAGAAACTTTTTTTGAACATATGCAACCAATTTACAAAGATGAAACAAAGATTATATTTGGAATAGCAACAGCTTACTAGTTCTACAGCTTCCATAATCTCAATGAGAAAATATTATAGTTTGACCCTCAACTAGACAGATATATACTCAGAGAGAAATGGAAATTAGGGGAAAAAAGAAAGAGCTACAAAGAAGTAAAAAAAGATAATAAATCTAACTAAGCTCTTACTACAAACCATTGGGTCATATTAACAGTAGCTTGAGGTGCTTAATAAAATAAACAGGATTATTTTGGAATACACTCAAAAATAATATGAAAATAGGCTAAAACAATGACAAAATGTATTTTAATAAGAAGTGTGATAAGGTCCTTACGTAATTTGACGGGTAGTTAGAGATAAGGTTCAAATTAGACTGTCAGAAAAATAAAAATAGATATCTGTGTTAAAATATTAAAAGCTGCTACTAAAAATAGATAAAAGTTCATAATTTCTATCCAGTAATAAAAAAAATTTAAAAGACTTGACCAATGCAACAAATAATAATTCCAGAAGCAAATAGAAAATACAGTAAATAAAAGCCATGAAATGTGTTGACAGAAATGCATCAAATTAAACTTGCCAATTAAAAACCACTCATGGAGGATTAATTTTTTCCTCACTCTGGACATTTCCTTCTCTCTGGAGGGACTTTCCTTGGTGTCACAATTCTGGCTCTTCCCACACCTGTGATCATTCTTCTCTGGGTTTTTGAATCTGCTGCCTGGCAGTTAGCAGCTCTATCAGGAATTCTCTTGTTTGACTTTGTGATCCAGCTTCCCTAAGGGTGTTTGTTTTCTGGTCTTTTGTTCCATGCTAAAGTTATATAGATGTGTGAACTGTTAAAAATTAAACTGCATCACATGAAAAATTTTTAGAATTTACTCAAGCAATAATTGGAATCATCAGTGCCAAAACTGAAGTGGCTAAGAGCATCCACCAACAAGAGCAAGGAGGATAAAGACTTTAAAAGGAAAAGGTGGAAGCAAAGCAAGGAAATTATTTGATTGGCTATAGCTTAAATATTCATCTTACTTGGAAAAACCTAGTTGGCTGTTTGTGATTGGTTGTTTTCATGTTTTGATTTGTTAACCCTGATGCATTATGAACTTAAGTTTATTTTGGCTACAAGGCTACCAAGATACTAGAACCACTTCAGTCTCTGGCCTCCTTGTTGCATTGAACAGAACTAACACAGGAAGGCCTGTAATGGTCCCGTACTACCTCTCATTGGGTAGATATACTGGTTCAATATTAAGGTTCAGTATCACAAAGGTCATTATTAGTGAACACCTGGGTCACGTTCCCAATATCAGTATCATAAAAATATTTTTGTATTTATCTAATCTTTAATATTTTTGTATCCAACCTCATTGATATCTTTTGTTTCAATATATTGGGTTGGCCAAAAGTCCACTTAGAGTTTTGTCATGAAATAAAAGACATTTTTCATTTTCACCAATAACTTTATGGATTTGGGTATTTTGAGTACGTTGGCTATTTCACGCATGATATACTGTTGATCATTCTCAATTAATGTCTCTCTTTGATTGCTATCAACTTCAACTGGTCCACTGGACCATGGTACAGTGAGAAACCTTCAGCAGAAACTTTGCAAACCACTTTTGACACTTTCGCTCAGTCACAGCACCTTCTCCATATACTGCACAATCTTTTTTTGTGTTTCAGTTGCATTTTTACATTTCTTGAAATAATAAAACTTAATATGCCAAAATTGTCGCTTATCTTATTCCATCTTCAGTATTAAATTAGCTACACAAAAATTTACCAATTTTGATAGATTTTTTCAAATTCACGCTGATATGACAGCTGCCACAGCACAATCTAACAAAATTGTTTCACATGAAGTTAAAGACACCTAAGCACTACTAGAGCCATCTTAGGGAATAAAACAAATGAACTTTTTGGCCAACCCAATACATTTTAAATCCTAGGCTATAAGCAAAACCTGAATTTATATTATTAATAAGCTTAATAACTTTATATTTTAATATTGAGTATCAAATGATTATTATAGTATATAAATGTTTGCTGTTGAAAATCTTCTTCATATCTAAGCAAACTTGATTCACTTCACCTTTCCTTTGAATGTAATTTGCCAGCTCCACGCTGAGCCTCTTTCTGGACTAGAAACATCAGAACAAACACTGTAAACTGCTATGCAATTGAAAGAGGTCACATGATAGATATATATGGGTTGAGATGAGTATCCCGTGGCGCTCATGACTTTTTCAAAAGCTGTTTACTTTCTAAAATGCAGCTATTTTGTTTTTTAAATACCATATTATCTTTTGAGAATGTGGCACAGTTCATTCTAAAAAAAATGTCATCAAGTATAAATAATGGTAGTAGTTTACAAAAAAGAAAAGCAAAAGCAAACCCTCGTTATTTAGCTTTTCTGCAAGTGGAACATATGGTCAAATTTATTGGAAATTAAAAGGGAAACATCTGAATTTGGCTGTGTATTATAGGAAATTGTACACTATACTTATTGGTTGGATGAATTCACTACTTGTCAACTCTCATTTATTCTAAAAAAGTCACCTTGCCAAATGCCTGGATTTTTAATGTTCCCACATTTAGTAAAGTAATTTTAACAATAAGCACTGCAATTCTACCATCTCCTAGATGTGTTGTGACAGATACATTTGTATATTCTTTCTCCTGTTTTGCTTGTACTTTATTCTCTTTGATTTTGTACGACTAGTCTAACTGACGATTGACTCAGGAAAAACTTGGGGTTAATAAAATTGTAAGTTATCAAAAAGCAATACATGAGAAATATAGCTTTGCATTAATAGTGGATATTTTTTAGCGAGACATTGATAGTAGATTTGGCAACCAAATGATATATTTCTAGAAATAGCAAGATGTCCTAGAAGTAACTTGTTCTTGTTCCTAAAGATTTATTAAAACTAAGCTGACACTTGCATCATTGATAGAGGTAATTTTAAAGCTCTTGAAATTCTACTGACCCTAAGATAATGAAACCACCACCTTATACACATTTGTATTCTGTGGCATGTTGTGTGGCTGGCAGTACGGAATGTGAAATGCTATCATTATCTTCCAGAAGAATTCACAAAATAACTGAGGGCAAATGCATGGACTAAAAGACATTGCAAAGAAAGGTAGATACAGTGCTGAGTACCTGATGAGTGGTTTTGTATAAAAACAAACAATAATGATAAGGGATTATTTGTGCAGTTAATAAATCATGAGGCTTGGTGATGTACAATATATAGCAGCATAAACAACACAGATTTCTTAAGAAGTGTTTCCTTTATCGTGTATCACAGCTGAGAGTTTATATTATGCCCTAAAACAAATTAAATCCAATGCATATGAAAAACACCATGAAATGTAATGGAAAGAGTCTTGCAGAGGTGAAGATATGTGCATATTTATGACACAGACTGCCATTGGCTCCACAAATGAAAGCTCTACTTATAATCCAAACAACATTTCTAACAGTATTTTCAGACAAGGAGAACGTGATTTAAATTCTGCTCAGAAGTTTCAAATCTTTAGGCTCATTCAAAATGTGTATTGGCCAAATGAAATAGGCTGATTGCTTTACATTGAAATTAGACAGAAATATTAATGAAAATCTATGGGTGTGGCTAACATTCAACTTTCAGAGATCCGGCACTGAGCTATGATTATTAATTACATATTCATAGAAATAGTTTATTACACTGTTCTAGTCCTTCCCTCCCAATACTGATTTTCCCCAGGGCTGGGTAAAATATTAGCTTTCAGGAAAAAAAAAATTATATATGAGACAAGTGGAGTATGTGGAAGGTAGAAGGGTATACAAAGATAAAATATATAAAGCATAAATGATTTTAGTAGATGCTACAAGTTAAAGATGGGAAATAGAAATGCTTTTTCTTCTTTGGCAGCTCTATCCATAGCTATTGGGCATAATTCTTTTAAGTTTCCTTTTGTCAAATCCCTCCCCCATTGTCCAGGTTGGATATTGGAAAGCCATTCCACTATAATCAAATCTCCTGTTTCACCATCCTTCCCCACTTTCAGTAGATGGCTTCATCTCCAAATTCACAAAGACAAAACATATATTAATTAAGTGTCACTATTTTATATAATAACTGAATTCATAACCGTTACTTCCCTTCTTTCCTCAATGGAAATTGTATTTCTCTAGTCTTATAGATGTGATCCCACCTCATCCCATTACTTTATTCATTATTTGTTTTCTATCTCTTTCTATCTATCTTTTAGCTCCTTTTTCTCTGTTTCTTTGACTATGCATCTTGTTTCTATTTTTCCTATCTCCTGCCTTATATCTATTATTATTTTACCTTTTTTTTGAGTCCCCCCAGATTTTTCTAGTGAAAAACTTTGCTATTTTCCTCCTTTACTGCAATATTGCAACATTTATTTTTTTGCCACTATCTCCCCAATCCCTTCATTCATGGTCAAACTTGCAGGAAAGCCACCTTTCTCTTAGGGCCGGTCCCATCACACCTCAGCTCCCTGCCCTCTGATACTCTAATTCATTGCAATTATTGTCCACAATGAATCCTTCTCAAGAGAAATTTTTATCTACATCTGCCCTCTTTCTTCCTGCAAATGAAGTTTTAACTTTAGTTTTAAATATTACAAGGTTACATTTTTTTCCTATGGCAGGATTTCTCAAATTCTTCAACTGTGGCCCATCCCTGACTCTACTGGCTAGAGAGATGCTGGTGATACGCTTCACTCCTGCTCCTCACCTCAGTCATGGCAATAAAAATATTACTAGTCTTTGACAAACGCCCCTGGGGAGCAATAGTGCCAAATTTGCCCTGGTTTGAGAACTGTTGGGCTATAGTGATTCATATCCTCTCTCTGTTTTTCTCTTCATTTGCCACCTACATGTTGGTGTTCCTTAAGTTGTACTCGAACATTGCTAAGTTCACATGTTATCTATAGGTTTGTGGCTTACAAATATGTATTTACATGTCAGAATACTCCTCAAGTGTTAGATATTCTACCTACAGGACTACAGGACATCTCATAAACACCTCAAACTCAGAACTGTGTATACTGAATGCATTGTTTTTCACACCCACCTCCCCTGACCTGAATATCCCTGTCTTCTCATGGTGAAACAACTATCTATCCAATTGCCAAGGCAGAAAAATGGGAGTCATCCTCGATTCCCACCTCACTCAGTTGCCAAATATTGAATCACAAAATCTCAAAACTATATTTCATTTTCACCATTATTCTCCTATTTCCGAAGGTCATCATTTCTAATATATATTATTGCAATATTTTGTGGGGATGGGGCAAAGCTATGCTTTTAGGTTTGGGTTTCTCCAGTGTATTTATCACACTATGATGAGAATGTCCCTTCTAAGATGAAAAACTAACCTTGGATCTCCTCTGCCTAAAGCTCTTATGGTTACCTCTTGCACTATAAGAAAAAAAAATATCACAAACAAATTACTGAAGATTCTTACATGCCACATACTTCTTACGGATCTGACTCCTGTCATATTCCTTAGTCCCTTGTCTTGCCACTCTTGTCCATACCGAATAACTTCTAAGTTCTTAAAATGTATCATTGTATCCTATTTTAAAATTTACATATACTGATGCGGATTCCGGCCCGCGAAATCTGTGGGGGGACCGTAGCCAATCGCGTGAATAAATCTCACACCGAGACACGCTGGGAGAAAGAGCCTGGTGCCACGGGACCAATTCCCATAATTCAGGAAAAGGACCACGGGCGTGGCTTAGCCGGGTTTTTATTAGGAATCTCAGGACATAGCAAGGTGGGATTGGTTAATCATTAATTATGCATGGGGTTCCGGGCAACCATTAGCATAATCCCTTCGTTCAGGGGGGAAGGGTCCCAGCAAGTTAACAAGTCTTAGGAAGTAAATTAATCCAATTTCCCTTCAAGGAATTCCTTTTCCCACGAGCATGATTTTTACGCCGGCCTGCACAGGAGTGTTAATTTCCACGGAGCCAGGCTCAAGACGTGGAAATTCCCGGGGGTTACGTTTTTATCATGCGGATGAAAAGAATTCCTGTCACAATATACTATTTTTTTCTCCTTGGTACACTCATATTTCATGACTTGTAGAAGCTTTAACGTCACTCATTGATCAGTTCTTGGCTATCAGGATGCTTATTCAGGAAGCTTCCCTTGGTCTCTTAGCTTCTATGAGATGCATGTCCTTAACAACTTCACGAAACACTGTAGATAACCACACATTACACTTCACTGAAAGCGTATGCTTGTCTATGTCCAGAGTTGGGCATAGAGTAGCTTGAAGGTAAAGGCAGTAATTCAGTTGATTTAATAATTTCCACTACTGCTTCCCTTATTTAATTTATGTGTTCCTTTTTCTGATTTTTTAGAACAATTGTTATATTCATTCATTCAGTGAATACTCATCTAATACTTACAGTGAGGTGCGCTCTGCTTGGCAGTACAATGAAGCCTCCATTGGTGGGGAAGATAGAAAAATAAATGGTATCAATGGAATGTGAAAGTGCCACAGGGGACAAGTATAAAATCTATAAAAGTCACTATCAGTATAGCTGAGATGTTCGGGAAGTGGGTTGTGAAGGAAAGATAGCAGATGTCAAGAGAATACTTCTGGATGAAAAAAAACAATGATTTGAACATGACTATTAAGTGAGAGTTTTCCAAATAACCAGAGAGAGAGAGAGAGAGAGAGGAGGAGGAAGGGTCAGAAACAAAACAGGAAATGCAATAGAAACAAGAACACAAACTTGAATAATATCACAAGTACAGGGCTAAGAAACAAAAGCTGGATCTTCATTTTAACTGGAACAAACAATTGTATAATATAGAAAATAGGCCCTGGCTGGTGTGGCTCAGTGGATTGAGCACTGGCCTGTGAACCAAAGGGTCGCTGGTTTGATTCCGAGTCAGAGCACGTGCCTGGGTTGCGGCCCAGGTCCCCAGTTGGCGGTACGTGAGAGGCAACAGCATATTGATGTTTTTCTCTCTCTCTTTCTCTTTCCCTTCCCTTCTATCTAAAAATAAATAAATAAAATCTTTTTAAAAAAAGAAAATAGGTACATTTTTTAAGGAACTCCAGATAGGGAAAGATCGTGGTCAAATAGTCAGAAATAACAGCAGAGACATTCTTCCTGAAAAGGCCATGAGACATATGGAATGGTGGCCCTCAGTCTCTTTCAGCGATGCTGTTGGACATTTGATATGCAATTTAGCACTAATTTGCCTTCAGGCTCTTACTCTCATGCAGCATGGCAGAGTGTGTAACCTCGGGCAAGTTATTGATTGCTTTCTGCGTAGATTTCCTCAACTGTAAAATGTGGATAAATTTATGTCAAAGAGATAATGTCAGTATTAAGCACTAAGTTTTGGATATTATTATTCAACAAATGAAGTGTCTAATCCTTATAATATAAAATGGGATATAAAAATTAATCCACAGTAGTGTCCCAAATTATAATGATATCCTCATCAAATTAAAATATGCTAATACTCTTTTCTGGAAGTTGATCCTATTACCTTTTATATAGCTAAAATAAAAATTTCTGAAGCCTCAAAATCTAATATCTGGGTAGCCAAAGGAAGTTGCAGCAATCTTAAACATAGAGCAATATGAAGAGTCTACATATTTCAAAGATTTCATAGTAGTTTTATGAGGAACACTATTAAATATGTCACAAGCTAAATAAAAATGCATATAATTTCTTGGAGCTATCTTAATGAAATAAATGTCCTATTGCCAATGAAAGTATAATAACCAAATGATTAGTGCTTGATTAGCAAAAACTGGAAGTCTTCTGTTAAACAATCACCTTTGGTAAAGTCTATGTCTAATACATCTTTCATTTTTCACATGTACAAGCAAATTTCATAGCTGTGATATAATACACCAACTGGGGGTTTCTAGGAGTGGATTGTTATGATTCCATTCTGTTAATGTGATGAAGATGGCCTTAACCTACCCCTCACCTTAATTTAATTTTACACAGGTTACTCCCTGACTCTGACCACTGACACCCTTAGAGTACTTACTTCAGAAAATTGTAATTAAAAATTCTTTTTCAGCTCCCTTTAGATATAAATCTTCTCCCAGCCTTTTGCCAGTTTTACAACCCATGAATGTCTTTCTCAAGGACCTGGGAATTATCCCTTTTAGATGTAATTTTTTAAAGAGATATCTGTGCCCTTCTGTCCCAGTCTCTTAAAGAGTAGGCATCTAAGTTAATAGGCCACAATTTGCAAACACAGATGACCGAATCATATTTCTCAACCTCTCCTAACCCCTTCCTCCAGGACTTTCCATCAGCTCACCCCAGTGCTAAAAACCTCATCTCCCCCATTCCTACCAAGTTCTGTTTCAGGAGGTAGAAGTCACTCTCTCTCACCTATTGCAATAGTCTTAGATAAAGTCTTTTTTGCTTGTTTAACTCCATCTGTTGCAGCTTTTTGACAACTGAGAATGACAAATTGTTGATATATTCAAATATAATTACATAAAAGTCACCATTAGAATATAATGATAGAATATGCTATTTAAAGTTTTATTTTTTACATTAAGAATTTGGGTTGTAAATTGAATAACAATAGAACCACCTTATATGTATATCCAAATAAGTTAGTATTACATTTTAAATCTTTACATAATGTATAAGTTCAAAGAAAATCAAACCTTTGGTCTATTTTTGTACCTCTAAAAATACGGTCATATGTGATATTATTTGAACTATCAGGAAGCAAAATCTAAAACTTATTTCTCATCCTGCTTCTAAGCAATTGATGTTCTATTTAGAAGGTAGGATTATCTGTTTAAAAATGCATTAACTTTCACATAACCTCAATGTGTTTACCAAAATTCATTTTAAATTTATATTGAAGCTGTGAAAGCTTTGGAATTGCTGCCTAACAAATTATTCACACAGGTATTCAAAATGGTTCACTTCTGTGTCACAATTCTACAAGATTGTTACTAGAAAACTTATATGTAGTTGAAACTTTGATTAGGTTTCCATCTGCCAGGTAAATATATTTTTAAAAATCAAGTTTTAATAAAATTAAAATACAATTTCAACTTACCATCAGAAATTTACATAGTGTAGGGAGGTATGTATTGGATCCTTTTAGTAGCTTATGCATAATTCTAGACTTAATGGTTTCTAAGCTGCAAAAATATGAGCTAAGTTTCTATACTTTAGAGAACAAGTTGTCCATGAAAAGCAAAATAAACCTTGTGAGCACGTATTTATCCTATCAATATTTCAGTAAATATTACCAAATGCCAATTGTATGTCATTTATGTAAGAAAGTATATTCATATATCTATAGTTTATGGTCTAGAGTATATATTACTCTATAAATTATCAAAAGTAGCTGATCTGTGGATTGTAAGAATCTTAGAGAACCATTAAAGAAGCATTTTTTCAATAATTATATACTATAAAGTAGTACCAATCTTATGAAAAGTAGTTTTCAGGAAACATAAAGTTTGGTTCACAAATTCCATTAAAAATAAGCACTTTAATAGAAATAATAATAAATAATATTTTACCTTTATTTACTGATTTATATGGATGAAACTTGAATATCACAAAATGAATGTGTCCTACAGAGTTATTTGAAAAAGTGAACATTTTTAAAATTACCCACATTTTAAAAGATAAAAAGTGAAGTGCTCTGCATAAAGGTAGTCATGATGAAACCTTTAAAAGGCAGAAAATACTTTTAGTAGTGGAAATTATCACCAGCTAACACTATTTGGTTTGAGTTAAAGATAAAATCTAGCAGAACATGGTGCATTTAGGTTTGAAATTCATAACATAGGTGTAGCATGATGGCATGATACCATGAAGGTATAGGCAGTATTAAGTGTTTCAGTTTACACAGAAAAAAAGTATATCAGCAATATGCCATTTTCACAAAAATTTTAAAAAGCAAACAAATAAAAAGCCAAATGAATAAAACTACATTGATGGAGGATTAAGGAAAGTAACAATCTCAACATTCTTTTTGCTTTAGATTATACTTGATGATCATGGTAATTTCTTTTTATTTATATTTTTATTTTTAATATATTTTTATTATTGTTCAAGTAAAGTTATCTGCCTTCCCCCCACTTTACCACCCAGCCCTCCCCACCATGCCAGCCCTTCCCACCTCCTTCCCCTGTTTCCACCTCCCCTTGTTATTGTCCATGTGTGCTTTATAATTATTCCTGTAAACCCCTCACCCTTTTACCCCAGTATCCCCTTCCCCCTCCCTTCTAGTCACTGTCAGCCTGTTCTCAATTTCAATGTCTCTGGTTATATTTTGCTTTCTTGTTCATTTTGTTGATTAGGTTCCAGTTAAAGGTGAGATCATATGGTATTTGTTCGTCACTGCCTGGCTTATTTCACTTAGAATAATGCTCTCCAGTTCCATCCATGTTGTAGCAAATGGTAGGAGCTCCTTCTTTCTTTCTGTTGCATAGAATTCCATTGTGTAAATGTACTATAGTTTTTTGATCCATTCATTTACTAATGGGCACTTACGATGCTTCCAGCACTTGGCTATTGTAAATTGTGCTGCTATGAACATTGGGGTGCATAGGTTCTTTTGGATTTGTGTTTCAGTGTTCTTAGGATATAATCCTAGCAGTGGAATTGCTGAGTCAAAAGGCAGATTTATTTTTAGTTTGATGAGGATATTCCATACTGTTTTCCATAGTGGCTGCACCAGTTCTGCATTCCCACCAACAGCGTACTAGGGTTCCCTTTTCTCCACAATCTCTCCAACACTTGTTTGTTGCTTTACTTATGATGGCCATTCTCAGTGGTGTGAGGTTATATCTCATTGTGGTTTTAATTTGCATCTCTTTGATGGCTATCCATACTGAGAATCTTTTCATATGTCTCTGGGCCCTCTGTATGTCCTCCTTAGAGAAGTGTCTATTCAAGTCCTTTACCCATTTTTTAATTGGGTTGCTTGTCTTCTTAGAGTGGAGTCATGTGAGTTCTTTATATATTTTGAAGATCAAACCCTTGTCTGAGGTATCATTGGCAAATATGTTTTCTCATATGATTGGTTATCTTTTCATTTTAATACTGTTTTCTTTAGCCATGCAGAAGCTTTTTTTATTTTGATGCAATCCCATTTGTTTATTCTTTCCTTTATGCCCCTTGCTCAAGGGGACATGTCAGTGGAAATATTGCTGTGTGGAATATCTGAGATTTTCCTGCCTATGATCTCCTCTAGGACTTTTATGGTGTCATGACTTAGATCCAAGTATTTTATCCACCTTGAAATTATTTTTATGTATGGTGTAAGTTGGTGCTCAAGTTTCATTGTTTTGCATGTTGCTGTCAGGCTCTCACAACACCATTTATTGAAGAGGCTATTTTTGCTCTATTTTCTGCTGCTGCCCTCTTTGTTAAATATTAAGGCACCATAGAGACTTGAGTTTATTTCTGGGCTCTCTATTCTGTTGCATTTGTCCATGTGTCTGTTCTTATGCCAGTACCAGGCTCTTTCGATTACAGTGACCTTGTAATACAGGTTGATATCAGGTATTGTGATCCCTCCTACTTTGCTCTTCTTTCTCAAAATTGTTGCAGCTATTCAGGATTGTTTATGGTTCCATATAAATTTTTAAAGTATTTGTTCTTATCTGTGAAATATGCCATTGGTACTTTGATAGGGATTACATTCATCTATAAATTGCTTTGGGTAGGATGGATATTTTGATGATGCTAACTCTTCCGATTCATGAATACAGTTTATGTTTCCATTTGTTTGTATCTTCCTTAATTTCTTTCTTCAGCGTTGTGTAGTTTTCTGAGTATAGGTCTTTTATCTCCTTGGTTAGGTTTATTCCTAGGTATTTTATTTTTTCTTGTTGCTATATCAAATAGTATTTTTGTTTCTGATATTTCATTGTTGGTACACAAAAATGCCTTTGATTTCTGAATATTGACTTTGTATGCTGCTGTTTTGCCAAATTCATTTATTAGGTCGAGCAGTTTTTTGGTGGAGTCTATAGGATTTTCTATGTACATTATGTCATCTGCAAACAATGACAGTTTTGTTTCCTCTTTTCCAATTCGGATGCCTTTTATTTCCTTTTCTTGTCTGATTGCTGTGGCTAGGACTTCCAATACTGTGTTGATTAGAGGTGGTGAAAATGGACATCCTTGTCTTGTTCCTGATCTTAGTGGGGGAGATTTTAGTTTTTGCCCATTGAGTATGATGTTGGCTTTAGGTTTCTCATGTATGGCCTTTATTATGTTGAGGAATGCTCCCTCTATTCCCACTTTGCTGAGTGTTCTCATGATAAATGGGTTCTGTACCTTATTGAATGCTTTTCCACATCTATTGATATGATCATGTGATTATTATCTTTGCTTTTGTTTATGTGATGTATTACATTTATTGATTTGTGAATACTGTACCATCTTTACATCCCTGGGATGAATCCCACTTGTTATGGAGTATAATCTTTTTAATGTCTTGCTGAATGTTGTTTGCCAGTATTTTGTTGAGGATTTTAGCATCTATGTTCATCAGCAGTATTGGCCTGAAGTTTTCTTTCTTTGTTGTATCTTTATCTGCTTTTGGGATTAGGATGATGATACATAAAAAGAGTTTGGGAGTCTTTCATCTTCTTGGATTTTTTTGAATAGTCTATGAAGGATAGGGGTTAGCCCTTTCTTACATGCTTTGTAAAATCCTCCTATAAAACTGTCTGGTCCAGGGTTTTGTGTGTTGGGAGTTTTTTAATACTGCTTCCATTTCATCAGCTGTTATTGGTCTGTTCAGGCTTTCTGCTTCTTCTTCACTGAGATTTGGAAGATTATATTTTTCTAGAAATTTGTCCATTTCACCTGGGTTTTCAAATTTCTTGGCATATAGTTCTTCATAGTAATTTCTTACAATCCTTTGTATTTCTTTGGCATCAGTTGTAATCTCTCCTCTTTCATTTCTGATTTTGTTTATTTGGGTCCTCTCTTTTTTTTTTCTTGATGAATCTGCTTAAAGGCTTGTCGTTTTGTTTATCTTTTGAAAGAACCAGCTCCTGGATTTATTGATCCTTAGAATTGCGCTTTTAGTCTCTATGTCATTTTTTTAAATATATTTTATTGATTAAGCTATTACAGTTGTCCCATTTTCCCCTCTTTATTCCTCCCCAACCCCCCATTCCCCACCCTTTAGTTTTTGTCCATAGGTCATACACATAAGTTCTTTGTCTTCTACATTTCCTATACTATTCTTAACCTCCCCCTGTCTGTTTTCTACCTACCATCTATGCTACTTATTCTCTGCACCTTTTCCCACTCTCTCCCCCTACCCCTCCCCTGTTGATATCCTTCCATGCCTTATATAAATCCCTTTAACATTTCATATAATAAAGGCTGGGTGATGATGAACTCCTTGAACTTGACCTTATCTGAGAAGCACTTTATCTGCCCTTCCATTCTACATGATAGCTTTGCTGAATAGAGTATTCTTGGATGTAGGTCCTTGCCTTTCATGACTTGGAATACTTCTCTCTAGCCCCTTCTTGCCTGAAAGGTCTCTTCTGAGAAATCAGCTGACAGTCTTATGGGAATTCCTTTGTAGGTAACTGTCTCCTTTTCTCTTGCTGCTTCTAAGATTCTCTCCTTATTTTTAATCTTGGATAATGTAATTATGATGTGTCTTGGTGTGTTCCTTTTTGGGTCCAACTTCTTTTGGACTCTCTGAGCTTCCTGGACTTCCTAAAAGTCTATTTCCTTCACCAGCTTGCAGAAGTTCTCCTTCATTATTTCTTCAAATACGTTTTCAATCCCTTGGTCTTCCTCTTCTCCTTCTGGCACCCCTATGACTCAGATGTTGGGATGTTTAAAGATGTCCTGGAGGTTCCTAAGCCTCTCCTCAGTTTTTTGAATTCTTGTTTCTTCATTCTTTTCTGGTTGGATGCTTTTTTCTTTCTGCTGGTCCATTCCATTGATTTGAGTCCCAGTTTCCTTCTCATCCCTATTGGTTCCCTGAAGATTTCCCCTCATTTCCTTTATATTATCCTTCATTTTTCATCTAATTTGTGACCAAATTCAACCAATCCTGTGTACATCCTGATTACCAGTGTTTTGAACTGTACATCTGATAGGTTGGCTATCTCTTCATCACTTAGTTGTATTTTTTCTGGAACTTTGATGTGTTCTTTCATTTGGGCTTTTTTTTTTTTTCTTTTCTTGGTGCTCCTGTTACTTTAAGGGGCAGAGCCTTAGGTGTTCACCAGGGCAGGGTAAGCCACGTCGTTGTGTTGTGACACTGTCTGTGGGAGCTGGGCCTGAAAGAACAATGGTGCTTGCTCTGTTCTTCGCACTTCTCTAGCCACCCACAAGCAAGTTGGGCCCTTCTTTGCTGGCTCCGGGGTGAGTGGACCGGCCTGCACAGTTCCGAGTCCCTGTGGGTCTCCCCAACGAACTCTTCCGTAAAGCTTCGAGTTCCTCCCACTGCCGCCTCAACCCCCACAGGTATTTTCAATTGGTGTTTTGAGGCTTGATTTCCTTGCGTTGGTGGCCTGCATGGTCTGTTCTGCTCCCCAGCTTTTTCTCCAGGTTTATCTGCACGTGAATGAGGGACTGCCAGGTCCACCATTCTCAGCCCTGGTTTCACTGAGTGCCCCTGCCGCGATTTTGCCAGGTGTATCCGAAAGGGCCTCTCTGGGCAGCTGGAGCATTGCCAGTACGACTCCACAAACCGCGTCTCACCGAGCACTCTCCAGCTGGCACTGCCCCACTTACTGGTCTGGATGAACATGCCTTCTTTAACTCCTTGGTTGTTGGACTTCCACTCAGTTCTGTTTTCTGTCAGATCTGGCTGTTTTTGTTTTTTAAATTGTTGTTTTTCCTCATTTGGTTGTGCAAGGAGGCACGGTGTGTCTACCTACGCCTCCATCTTGGCCGGAGTTCTGCCAAGAATGTCATTTAATTCTGCTCTGATTTTAGTTATTTCCTTCTGTCTACTTGCTCTGGGCTGTCTTTGTGTTTGTTTGAGTTCTTGTAGATATAGGGTTAGGTTGTTTATTTGAAATATTTCTTTCTTTTTTTTTTTTTTTAGGTAGGCCAGTATTGCTATGAACTTCCCTCTCAGGGTTGCCTTCACTGTGTCCCATAAGTTTTGGGTTGTTGGGAGTTCATTTTCATTTGTTCCCAGAAGCTTTTTTTATTTTTTCCTTGATCCCATTCTTGATCCATTCATTGTTTAATAGCATGCTATTCAATCTCCATGAGTTCGAGTGTTTTTGTGTTTTTTCCTTGAGGTTGGTTTCTAGTTTCAGTCCCTTGTGGTCAGAGAAAATGCTTGATATGATTTTAGCTTTCTTGAATTTGTCGAGGCTTGTTTTGTGTCCTATCATGTGGTCTATCTTTGAAAATGTTCCATGTGCTTTTGAAAAGAATGTGTAGCTCCTTGGGATGAAAGGCTCTATATACATCAGTTAAGTCCATTTGATCTAGGGCATTGTTCAAGGCTGCGATATCTTTGTTGATATTTTGTTTGGAAGATCTGTCCATTTTTGACAGTGGGGTATTGAAATCCCCTAGTATAATTGTGTCGTTGTCAATATCTTTCTTGAAGTCCTCCAAGATTTTTTTTTTTTTTTTTTTTTTTTTATGTATTTGGGTGCTCGTATGTTGGGTACATATATATTTACAATGTTTATGGCAGATTCTTCCTTTGATTATTATGCAGTGACCTTCTAGGTATCTCTTTATGGCCCTTTTTTTGAAATCTATTTTGTCCGATATGAGTATTGCTACCCTGGCATTATTTTCCTGTCCGTTTGCTTGGAATATTTGTTTCTAGTTCTTCACTGTCAGTCTGTGTAGGTCTTTTGTCCTGAGGTGGGTCTCTTGTAGGCAGCATATGTGTGGATCATGTTTCCTTATCCATTCAGCTATTCTATGTCTTTTGATTGGAGCATTTAATCCATTTATGTTTAAAGTTATTATTGATAGGTACTTATTCATTGCCTTTTTTTTTTTTTTGTGCCTGTGTTCCTCTCTTTTTCACTGTTTTTCTTCCTTTTCTTAAAGCAGACCCTTTAGCATCTCTTGCAGAGCTGGTTTGGTGGAGGTGTATTTTTTTAGACTTCTTTTGTAAGAAGCTCAAAAATTCCTTACAAAGCAGCTGCCCGCCATTCATAACAAGTACAAGGCTTTTCACACATCCTGACTTTCCAACCAGTCCAGAGACTATCTGAGTCAGGATCCGACACAGCCCGACTCCTCCCTTCTCCAGGTATCACCTGGCACCACGGTTTCTCTGGTGCTGGCGTCAACAATCCCAGTGGATGTGTACCACCTCTGTGTGTCTCCCACTTCATCTCTATTCCCCCCAGCAACTTCTAGCATCCAGGTCCCTCCTAGGGCCGGCTGCCCTCCCTGCTCTGGTAGGGGAGGGAGCTGGTGCTCTAACTCTCCTCCCTATATCCAGGGGCAGACCAGGGGCTACAGCAGCCTTGGTCCCTGTACAGATCCCAGGGACCTTACCGTACCAGCCCAATCTCCTCACCCCATGGTAACTCCATATAGTCATAAATACAACACTTCTAATGTGATGTGAGTCCTGAAAGCACATAAAACTTCTGTTTCTCAATCATTTCAATTTAAATACTTAGGTTAAACCTAAAGAGATTAGAAATATGTTAGAATAAGAAACTGTCTTTGAGTAAAGTTGCCAAATGAAATATATAATTCCATATTTAAAATGAGCTTTAGAATGATCAGTGAATAATTTTGTAATATAGGTATGACAAACACATCATGGTAAAATTTATGGGACATACTTATGGTAAATGTTATTTGTTATTTATCTGAAATTCACAATTAAATGAGGTCTTCTGTTTTTATTTGCTAATTTAGTACCTCTATAATTTTAGAAAAAAAGCCTTTATGTGGAAAAATGGTTTGACATGCTATATACTTTCTGTAAGTAGAATAAAGGCAGGCATTACAGGAGGTATATGTAAGCTAAAAATTCACAGGTACAAGATTCATAAACTGGAAAAACAAAACACAACAAAAAGTGAATACAACAAAACAGAGATTTCTACTTTGGAAATGTTCAAGCAGTGATTGTCAGTGACACCCTGGAAAAGATTCTTCTTTATACGCATCATTGAGTCAGATGAAGTGCCCTAGAGCCTCTCGTACTTAAAAGAGACTATAAATCAAGTTTCCAGTGTGTGTGATTTCATAATCAGCCCTATTTAGCAGCGTAATGTAAGGGTTAGTCACACTTCCTATTCAAAGTATTTCAATACATTTCACATGATATAACTAAATACAATAAATAAAATATAATAAATATAGCTCTGTGTAAAAATAGGAAAAATGTTTACTATAGAATTCAAATGTTCTTTCATTCACTCAGTAAACTTTTGTTTCCAACAAATGCCACTAACCTTTGGAAACAATAATCACACATTTGATTTCCCCTTGATTTTTTTTCTACTTTGAGATCCTTAAGAAATGTTTCAAAGCAGTTTCGGGATATCTGTAAATTTTAAAATTTCATCCTTGAGGATTGTTTATTTTTTAAATAGCCTTAGATTTAAATATAAGATAAACATAGGAATGACACATTTCACATAAAATAAAAAAAGTTGTAAAATTGTAATATGAATTTTAAATCGTTGCAAAGTCATAAAATTAATTTGAATAAATGATGTGCTTATTTTCTAGAAAAAATGAAAGACTTTTAAGTATTAAAGAATACATTTTTTTATAACACCACATATAGTTCTAAAATCGGTGTTCAGATTGGAGACACATAACTTAATGAGCAACCATGTAAATATAAAATGAATAACTGTGAAAATTAGTTACTTAGATTCTATAAAAATAATTAAATATACATGTGATATTTACATAAAAGTGTTTGCGGAGCTTGAAGGAGTTGGTGTTTTAAAACGTAATACCATCCTGTATTTCACTGTATGAGGCGATTGATTGTATTGTTATTTCACAACATGTATTATAACACTCTATACTGGAAAAGTACTTTGCGATCATTTGCTAATGAAAACTCTTTACACAACTTATTTCTTTTTCTTTTGTTATCATGTGGAGTAAAAAAAATCTTGAAATCTCCTATGAAAGAAACAAACCAAAAAATAAACAACCTTAAAAATAGATGTCAATATTTCAGAAGAAAACTGTATCTTCCAATGAAAAACCTAATTTAATACAGAAAAACAAGGAAAGATAATTTTACTGTATTAACTTAGGTCAGATCAAGAAGTATTTACTGAATTCCTACACCTGTTAGATTAAGTGAAAGGATAGCAATCAGCAATCAACACACACACACAAAACAGAGGCATGTTTTTTGTTTACTAGCAAGAGGTGATGGAGTTAAAGAGATAAAAAAAGATATCCAAAGTACTACAGAAAAAAAAAAAGATGAAATTAATCAAATTTGTTTTGGAGCACTGGTACAAATTTTTAGAAGTCTCATTTGAACAGTAATTTTTTAATGGGGTGTTGAGCTGAAGGACCCCCAAAATGGAGAAAACCCCCCTAGCTATCCCTTGGGCAATGAGGGTAGTGGAGCAGGGTCATTGAGAGCTACTTTGCATATCTGAAGAATGGGGTCAGTTTTTGCTTGTTTGTTTTTATTTCTTTTTAGACATAAGGGAACAGAGAGAGGGAGAGAAACATCAATGTGTGGTTGCCTCCCACGCGGCCCCCACGGGAGACCTGACCCGCAACCCAGGCATGTTCCCTGACCGGACCCGACCCTTTGGTTGGCAGCCCATGCTCAATCCACTGAGCTACACCAGCCAGGGAGAGGCCAATGTTTTACTAATGTTAAAAAGCTGTGCCTGAGCTGGGAGCCAGGGAGGTGGGTGTGACTCTAACCTGTGATGTGATGTGGCCGGAGGGGCTTCCTGGGCCTGTGAGAGCAGCTTGGAGGCAGTTTCTGCCTCGGGGAAGTGCTTGCCTAGACTAACAATGGCAGCTGAGAAAGGCAGAAAAAAACAGACTACAGGCAGGTGTGACTCAGTGTGGGAGGAATCAGAAATAGGGTTAAAGAGGAAAATCTGCCCCAAGATTAAAACCCAGGTGCAGCAGCTTAACTGTGCGGTTTTGGGAAGCAGAAAGGGGGCTCTCTTGACCACAAGGCTTAGAAAGCAGGAGAGAAAGATGTAGAAGTCATGTGGAGCTCTCTCTCTTAGCAGTTTGAAAGAATGAAGGACTCCCACAGGCCCACCATGAGGATGAGGTTTGGGATTAAGAACGGAGTCTAGCTGAGCTACAGACTTCTGTTTCTTTTCTTGAGATATGGTACCTCTGACTGGTTTGGCAAGAGGAGACAGGAATGTGTGTGTGCGTGTGTTTGTGGGTGTTTTAAAGGGACTTTGGGATTTAATGGTGACATTCCAAAATTAGTCTAAACCTTTATAACTTTTGAATAAATAGTTCCTTTCCTTTTTACCAAACTCTGGCATTGCCACAGTTCCTAACATGGTGGTTGGCAAAGAAAAAACATGGTAAAAAAAAAAAAAAAAGGCCCTGGGGAAAGGAGGTTATTTTTAATTTTGATGAAAATATATTTTGAACAAGTAGAGATGGAGAGAAGTGTCTGAAATATAGACACAGCTGTCAAAGGAGGGGAAGAAGGTGTCTTGTATGTTCTCAGTAGGTAAAGAAATCATCTGTGGACAGAGAGGAAACAGCACAGGTGCCTAAATTCAGTAACTACTGTTACTCTGGATTACAGAATTCTCCAAGGGTTTTCTAATTTGCAGGGACAGAATTACAGTGATGGTACTGGGAGAAGTTTCCACCAACCAGAAGCCCAAAGTTCAATAAAAGACACTGGTATGAGTGTAAGCACATTATAGGTGGCCAACAATTAATCTTTCAGAGAAAAGGGGAAACAAAAAATAAAGCTACTTAGTTCATAAGCAATGAGAACTGGTTGGTAAATGTGACTAAGATATCAAGACTATAACTTAAAATAAGTTATTTTTTTTATAGGGAGCAAGTATATTTTTACAAGCGTTATTGAAAAAGATAGATACAGAGAAATATTGAGTTAACTAAGATATCAAATATTGCCTCAAGGATCTACTTTACACTTTCCATTCTGACTAAACAAAAATAAAACAATGCTTTTTTTAGAATTATTAATATAAATTTCATTTGACATTAAGTAACTATTTGTACATTCCTCTATTGATATGAATTCCACAAAATACTAACCTCATGATATGGTCTATGAACAACGTCTTGTGAGGGCAAATAATTTTTGTGAACATTAATTTGAAGTAGGGTCTTGGAGAGCCCATACAAGCACTGGCAGCTTAAGAGTTCTCAGAAATTTACAGGGAAAGAAAAACCTGTTCATTTTAATCCAGAATTTTCCAAACATGTAAATAATATCTCATTTTAAAAATAACTAATATTAATTGGTATTCCATGGGCTACTAGTCATCTGAATATGTTTTGTGAAATACTAGTAAATTGAATTTAAGAACTTCAATCTAGTGTTTATGACACTAAAGATTGTAGGTTTTAGTCACTCTATGTATATAGAAAATATGTCCTCAGTTAAAAAATAACACCCCCAAAAAACAAACCCCTAAAAACAACTCACCAATGGAAAATAAATCGTTTCCAACAAATGCCTTTTCTGCAAAGATAACGCATCCCGAACAGTCTCTTACATGGTTCTTACTTTTAAAAAGGTAGAAATTATTTACTAGGGTACTTCAACTCCCCAACTTCTGGCTCAGTCCCTTTTTTTGTTTTGTTTTGTCATTTTCTTTCATCCCTGCACCTTTTTCACTCAGCCTGCTATGGGTCAATCTTTTGAGATGAATCTTGAGTTAAAAAAGAAAAGCCACCAAAAATTAGAAAAGTATAAAACAAATCAAAGGACAAAAGCTTGAAGTATAAGGCAATGGGAACAGTAACCTTGGTAATGGCAGTTGCCTAAAAGCGGTAGAGTAAACGTCCACTTGTCCAGCTCTCACCCGGCAACGTGTCTATCATTACTCAGAGTGAGAAGAAAAAAAAAAAAAAAAAGATGTTGATCTGGGAGCGGGGAAAGCATAGACCAAAAACAGACAGGTGTTTACAGTCCTGAGCAAATGCTTGGAATAAACTGTCTTTTATTTTATTATCACAGGCTGTAAAGAAATATTATACAATATTCACATGAGGCATTAATTGGTGAAAATAATCTTTAAAAACTTAAAACCATGTATCTTTTTTTAAAAAAGGTAATTTAAATTTTGCAGATGGTATAAATACATCACAGCTACAGCAGTAAAAAAAAAAAAAAAAACAAAACTTTTTAACTAGTATAATCCTCAACTAATCCCCAACAATTTTCTGAATTAGATAGACAGGAATTTGTATCTGAGGACAAGACAAACTACAGAGAAAGAGTCTAGCAGAGAGTGGACAAATATCACTAATGACCAGAAGGGACTGACTGTGTTTTATTCATACTGAGCAGAATGAAAAATCAATTCAGCGTTTGACTAGAAAGCACAGGAGCTTTATACATGCAGTAAAAAAGCAATCAGAAATGAGGGTTCCCAGGAGCATTTAGGCATCATAGGTCTATGGAATGCACAAACAATTGTTAAATGTGGAAGAGAGACTAGAATTGAGAGAATTATAAAAGCAGGAGAACATAGTAAAAAAATAAACTAAGCAAACAACTAGAACAGGAACAGAATCACAGAAATGGAGATCACATGGAGGGTTATCAGCAGGGAGGAGAGGATGGATAATGGAGAAAAAGGTACAGGGAATAAGAAGGGATTAAGAATAGTATGGGAAATGGAGAAGCCAAAGAACTTATATGTATGACCCATGGACATGAACTAAGGCGGGGGGGGGGGTGGAATGTTTTTGGGAAGGGGAGTGCAGGGCAGACGGGAATAAAGGAGAAAATAATTGGGACAACTGTAATAGTATAATCAATAAAATATACTTAAAACACATATCACATAAGAGGTCTTATGCTGATGGCTAGAATTTGTAATTGTAAGGCTAATGCAATACATTTAAAACTTCAAAACTTACCAAATTATTTTGTTGAGAAAGCAGGTAACAACTATTTTCTCTTAAACTAATTGAAAGAAGCCAGAAGGAAATGTAGTAGATAACCAGACTGTTAACTCCAGCTTGTTGAAGATGGAAGGAACCTTAAAGAGAAATAACAAGTGGGCCGAGAGTTGAGACATTTGTCCTAAACATGTGCCTGAACTAACTAAACTGAACATGGGCCCAAACTTAGGTAATTCACTTTATATTATGTACATCAGTATTCTTTATGAAATGAGACGTTCAAATGAGATTTCCTTCCAGGAAAAATTTTCTGCACTCAAGTGTTGGGCCTATTGCTCATTTATTTTACCCTGAAATGCAAGGATTCGTTTCCAGAGGACTATTGTGTGTAAGGCATTGTGCTTGACTTTGGACATCCTAATTTGACAATGCAGAGCTCCTGCCCTCATGAAACTCAGACCCGTTTACTGTCTTCACAGTAACAGCAGCGTATCTGTCCTTTGTTTCATTTCTTTTCATTACTATTGATTGCTAAAAATGTAGTAATTTGAATACTGTTTTATTGTTTACCTTGCTATTATTTATAGATTGATTTCTGCTTCCTGCCCCAGGACACAGTAGCATCTAGATAAATAGACTTGTTTGTCTTTATATAGTACCTGAGCACATTGGAACTTAACGGAGCTTGTTGACAATACTAAGAAAAAGTGATATTGTTATAGCATAAGGATTAAAAACACTAGTTTGGGGGTCAGAGAGTACTGAAAAAGAATGCTGGTTCTACCTTTCAGTAATAACCATTTACTTTTATTGAGTATTTTAATAAATAAATTATTCTGTTTATCTATTACTAATAGGCAATCTGCCAACTTAATGGCTTAAAGCAACATTTATTTTTTTAATCAATATGTACTTTGGGCAGTGCTCAGAAGGAACAGCTAGTCTCTGCTTCATTCAGTGTAATCGGATGCCTTTCAAAGTCCGGAGTGTAAAATCATGTAAATATCTGCTCACTTATATGCCTTAAAGTTAATGTTGTTGTCATCGCAGTCTGTAGCCGGAGCCACTGGAAAGAATACCTTTGCATGGTATTGTCTGTCCTTACAACACAGAGGTTGGGTTGCAAGCATCCCAAGTGAGAGATTCAGACAGAAGTCATATCAGCTTTCATGACCTGGTATCAGAAGTTGGTCAGCATCAGTAGTGATGTAATCCACTGGCCAATGCATTCATGAGGATTGCTAAATTTCAAGTGCAGAGGAAACAGAATCCTCATGTTGATGGAGGAATGACAGGTTCTAGAAAAACACATGGAACAGAAATGTTTCAGTACTGTCTTTTGGAAAATACTGTCTGCCACAGCTCTGTGTCACTTTCCTGTAACGTAAAACATACTCTTCCCCACTTGACAAAACACCACACAAAGTTTCCTTACATTATGGCATCAGGCACAAACTCCAGACCTAGGATATCTTCATCTAAATAAAGTCCACTTCTGAAAGCAGCTCCTTTGGTGCATTCCTCATGCACAGTATTGATTTGCAGAGCTGTGAATTGTTATCCGCTTCACTCCCCCTTCCCAATATACAATGGGAGGATAGGCTTTAAAAGGGAGGATAGGGCTGAAGGCCCATTGCAAATCTGAAATCAAGTTCAGCACCAGTTTTTTTCTTTGTTAAGACTCAATCCTATTGCATGGGAATGAATCTCCATGACTTTGGGCTCTACTCTCTGTGTTCCCCTTTCTTTCCCAGAAGAAATAGTGTATGTTTGCTGCTCAATAATTTTTCAGCCTGTTTTCCACTCATAGGAGTCCATAGCTCTAAAAGTCTATTTGTTTGATACTTTTTATATTCTTTTTAATCAAAGTTGGTGATGTTTCTACCAATAAAATTTTCTTTATATTTTGTGAGTTCCCTATGATCTCTATTGCAGTTTACACCATTAGAAAAAAGCTGTACCTGTAAATTTCTTGTATCAGAAGATTGTTAAAGGCACTAAAATCGTAATGACAATTTTAGGGATGAATCTGGATATTTACAATTATATTTCATTTTCAATTTTTAGCCTTTAAAAATAACCTCTGGTAAATAGAGCATCACCAGACCTAAGATAAAACTGTTGAGGAATTTTTTAAATTATAGACATGAAATATATAATAATAATAAATCATACCTCTCACTATGGTTTATAATGTTGACAGGAGATCCACAATCAAATTTTGTGGCTTTATGTATTTTGCTGTACGTATCCAAATAATACTTCAAGCATATTAGTTGAGCTCATGAATATTAAGTATCCCCATGATTTCATATGTGCTGTGTATCTTCTGTTTCTGGATCTGTTTTCCATGCTTGTCAACCCTGATTTGTGCCCAGGGAAGCTGATTTAAATGAATTGCATAACCAGGCTCTTGTCCTCCTGCTCCTGGTTTTACTAAAATATATCAAATGCACCAGTGAGAAATAGGACAGGGGAGAGAAGGCAGGTGTTTATTTTCCATGTGGCCTCCCGGCCAGGGTTGTATGGATGGACTGCATCACTTAGCAGCACTACTTCGCACCTTCTAAGGGCCCACTCCATACAGCCACCCTCTTTAGATTTTGTTAATTTACTCCTTCCCCTGGCTGATTCTGTTCTATCAATGGTTGTGATTCTTAATATTAAAGAGAAATTTACTGTACTGTGTTGGATATCAACATAACTAAAGGATATGGTTTTCAATCTCATGCAGGAAACAGCTATTAAATAATTAGCAATTATCAAAGTCAAACAATTTCCTCTAAGAACAACAAATGAAAGACTTTTTAATGGGTCTTTAAGCATAAGTAAGATTTAAAATGTACTTAAAAGAGTTGACTATATTTCTTAAATCCTTATAACAACATTATATGGCAAAATAAAAAATTATATATAACTGATAATATAATTTTAACAACCTTGCAAGAAAGGAATCATAGGTAAAATTTCTAAAGTGAAAAAAAAATTAGCGTGCTCTGAAGATGTGGCTGTGACACAAAAGTGAAATGAACTGTGGAGTTTTGTGGAACATAAAGCCGGAATAATGAAAATGTAGGACAGCTTCATGGCTTTCGTCCTTATGTTGCATTTACTGTCGCCCTCTCAGGGAAGCCGTTCTGACCATTCCATCTAAGTTCTGTTTCCCTGTCCTTAATACTCTTCATTCCACTTTTCTGCCTCAGCATTTTTCATGTAGCCTTAGCTGTAATTTAATCTATACTATATTTTATTTATTTATTTTATTTATTTTCTTTCTCCCTCTCTACTATTATTTAGAATACAGAACCCATGAGAAAATATTTTCTGTTGGTTTATATAATATTGTATCTATATAACCTAAAAATAGACTTAGACACAAAGTATGAACTCAACAAGTATGTCTATATAAATTAATGGAAAAAATATTTACTACATTAAATTTATTTGTACTAAATTACTTCCCAGGTTGTACAGAAGAAAAACTTAAGTAATTCTCACTGCTTCTCTTTCTAATGTGTATGTAAAGTACTTTTTTTCATTAATTTTATTATAGTATATTTTAAAATTTGCTATTGAATCTTTTAAAATTTGTCCTATTTGTAGATTTGCAATGGTATGACCATAGACTTTTAGAGTCTCACGACTAGTAGGGTAGTGCATTTGATAATTCGAACATGTTTCTTTCATCACATGATCTTAGTTTTTATCTAACTGTACCACTCATTTGTTTTAATTTTTAAAATAATTAATTTGGTTCTTAAAAGATATTAATATTGTTCTGTCATGAAAATATGCACTCCAACAAACATCATTCTCATGAGGCTCTTTCCTGTTTAAAATTTGTCACCTTAAACAATACTTAGGATTAGTTTTAGTTGAGATCATTGATCCTAGAACAGATATTCCCAGTCCTAGCCCAGATTTTTATTTTACTCACCACTTTCATCATAAATTGCCATTGTTATCTATCATCTGTTGTTGCTAATAAGCATATTTTCAATAAAGCCACTTGACTTAAGTGGAGAGGCCTTCTCTGGTTTAGTTACTTAAACTCCCTGACCATCCTTTCTATCACATCCTGACATTCATTGAAACACTCTGAAAGCATTTCTCCATTTTTTCTTACCATCTATAGGCATTCCTAAGAAGTTGGCTGTCTGTCAAGTCATTGTTCCTTTGGAGATTATCTATCTTTATGTTAGCTTTTAAAAAAAAATATTTCATTTACTTATTTTTAGAGAGAGGGAGAGGGAAGGTGAAAGAGAGGGAGAGAAACATCAGTGTGTGGTTGCCTCTCACATGCCCTCTACTGGGGACCTGGTCCACAACCCAGGCATGCACCCTTACTGGGAATCAAACTGGTGACCCTTTGGTTCTCAGGCCAGCACTCAATCCACTGAGCCACACCAGCCAGGGCTATGTTAGCTTTTAAAGTTAAATATTATTATCTTTAATATGTCTAGTATTTTCTGTTCATAAAGTCTGGCATTATATTTTTATTTTTATATTTGCTCCTTGAAATTAATTATTAATCTAATAATATATGTCTACCTTTAAGTTTGGAAATTAATCATCCATTATTTCTATTAATATTTTCTGATAACAACACATCTAGTTTCCCCTTCTTAAATAGTTCCTTGATCTATGTTGACTCCTCAAGTAATTTTATGACTCTTAATTGTATTTTCACATTTTTGTTAATCCTTTTTTCTATTCATGCTGTACTGTAGGTGAATTTCTCAGTATAATCTTCTAAATCATTCATTATTTGACTGCATCAAATCTAAGTTTCACATTTTATTTGAACTATATTTTTCATTTCCAAGTTTTATAGGTTTTTTAATTCACTTTTCTTTTAAGATATATATTTCCTTATGTTTAGTGATTTATTGTCCATTCCCAGCCTGGTATTTACATTTTAATAACTACCATACATTTTTAATTTCCAAGATTTAAAAAAAATTGCCTTTCTTGTTTAATGTGTGCCAGATTATGTTTACCAGTTTCTTTGATTAATGACTATCATTACTTCATTTATGTCTTTAGAGTCTTACATATATTAATTTTTATCGTAGATGCTTCAGTTATTTTTATTTTATTTAAAGGAATTAATTTTCAACTAATGCTTTTGTTAGCTCCATTATAACAAATAATCAGTTATAATATGTTAGTTTTCTTCACATGTATGAAATTTTCTTTGTGAGATTATTTTAAGCATGAAGTTTTCGTCTTTAATTTAAATCTTTATTTTTATATTCTCTTTCTTCTGTTTAGCGGTTTAGTGATTGCACTCCACAGTCCAGAATTAGTTATATATTAGTTTCTGTTGGCTTCCAATCCATAGACATTGGGGACATTCCAGATATGGCCCTGATGCAAGCCCTGGTGGAAACTATCAAATGGCATTATGTGTTACTTTCTTTTCACTAAGCAATGTTTCAGTAAACTGAAGTTCCATGAAAAATGTGCATCAACTTATTTTTTTTTCAGAAATGAGAAGTTCTGCCTCAGCAGAAAACCTGAATCTAGATTACTATCTTATGTAGAAAGTAAGGACTAAACTCTCCACGCTATCCTGACCTTCTTCCAACTTGAAAATCAGTACACTATTCATGTCCACTATGCTCACTACTCTGTTTCTGTTTCATCTTTGGTTATTAGAAATACTGTGTTAATCATAATTATATTATTTAAATATTCTTTCTACTGTAGTGGTATGCATCTGAACAGAGGCAGAAATTGTCATCCTCAAACAATTTAATCAGAACACCTTCTTGTTCATAAGTCATTCCATATAGCATTTTATTTTATTTTTTAAAATATTTATTTATTTTTAGACAGAAAGGAATGGAGGGAGAAAGAAAGGGAGAGAAACATTATTGTGTGGTTGCCTCTCACATGGCCCCTACTGGGGACCTGGCCTGCAACGCAGGCATGTGCCCTGACTGGAAATCGAATCGGCAACCCTTTGATTCATATCCCATGCTCAGTCCACTGAGCTACACCAGCTAGGGCTATTCTGTAGAGCATTTTAAAATCACATTTATAAAAATAAACATTTGAATAAGTTCGTCAAAATATTCATTGTTTATATTTTAATGGAGGCTAAGTACAAGTCAAGTGGAAATATAGGCAATGAAATGCCTATTCTAATTAGAAGAAATTCCTTAATTATGACTTTCTCTTAAGAATAGAGAGAGTGTTTGATTTGAAGTATTAGCAGGAATTTTTCAGCTGAATAGTCAACAACAGTGGATCTAAGAAAAAAACAGTATATGTAGAGATTAAGGATGTGAGAAACTATCACCATAATGTCCTAAGACTCATACCCTAGTGGACAATAATACTAAGAAAAAAGGGAATTTTTTTTCTCTAGTGGATTTCACAAGTGATTCATATTGAAGATTGCATGTTTTTGCGAACATCCATGAATCAAGTACTGAAACTAGTGATTATTATCTGATGGGATTTCATCCAGCAAAATCTGTGGGAGACTGCAACCGAACGCATGAATCAATCTCACCCAGAGACACGCTTGGAGAAGGAGTTCTGATGCCACGTCCTTTCCCTCAGTGTCTGGAAAGGCCCCGGGCATAGCTCAGCCGGGCTTTTTATTGGAAGTTTTAGGATACATTTGCATTGGGTTGGTTATTCATGAACTATATGCAGAACAAGGGTCTTCAGCTAGGTCATGAAGATATATGGGAAGGGGATAGATAAGCGGGAGGTTTACTCAGTAAGGTAAACATTTGGGGTACAAAGCATTAGGATGTAAATTCAGGCCCGGTGGCAGATAGGACCGGGGCAGTACATTAAACAGGAGACAAGTAATCTGAGGGTAAGCTAGCTAGGGTTGTTAACTTTTAGGACCATAAAACATTGAGGCAGGGAAGAATTTCAGGGATCCATTAACACGAGCTCTTTGATTCTGGGAGGAAGAGGTTCAGCAAGGTAATAAATTTTTAAGAAGCATGTTTAGACAGATTCCCATCAGAGAATTATTTTTCCACTGACATGAATCGCTGGCCCACATGGGAGTGTTTTCTCACGCATAGCTTTGTTCACACACACGTGAATTTCTGGGGCTTACGTTTTTTCATACGTGTGAAAAGAATCCTGCCACAATTATCTAGCCTGGGTCAGAGTCCACATCTACAATGTAGTGATAGGGTCCAATCTTCACTTTGATTATACAAATGAGAAATGAGGTTATTTTACTAGAATTTTTTTTTTGCCTCACAAAAAAATAAACCCCCCCTTTGAGGTTAATTCCACCTAATAATATTACAACGGTCCTACTGTTTTCTTGTTATTAACTTATCTCCAGTCAGTTACTTATATTTTCTGAGTTTTATTATAATTATCTCCACTTTAACCCTTGTGATCATCCTTCTCACCTTTTGTTAAACTTATCCTGTCTTTCCCTCAACACAACTTTTGGTAGCACTGAAAAAAGGTCTAAAAAGCTTTATGCATGCCTAGCTCAGTATTGCACTATGGGAAGATAGAAGGGGTTCTCACAGAGCTCCGGATCCCTATGTAGAACCACTATTCCCCTGACTTCAACATTACCCTCAGCAGAATACTGAAGGTTCCAAGAATATTGTTTTAGTTGAACAAACTATCCCCTTGCCTGGAAATCTTCCAACACTGAATTTGGGAAAAGGAAAGTTTAAATCATTTTTTACTATCGGGTAGACCACTTACCTTACCATGCCATCTGTCTTATGCATACAGAATATCTGCTTCATTATTATAAGATCAGGCTGATTGAAATTATATTCTTACCCCTATAAAACAGTAAAACTAATTTCATGATGCTATACTCTTTGGTATATAAGTCAATATGAAGGGTCCAAAGCTCCCATGAAATGCATCATCACCCAGAATGTAATGGTGTCATATGGTTGAGTGCCTAGTCTTCATTAGCCATGTGTGCTAGAATTTACTTTGTCATCAACAAAATCCCGTATATTCTGTTCTGAGTATCATGGAAATTGTGATTCCATGCAGCCCTTTTAAATGATATATTTTTTTTCCTCTCTCTCTCACACCTGCTGGCATGAAGATATAAGAGTAAGGTAGGTTTTCTACCTGTCCAATAATTCAGATATTAAAACAAAAACAATTGCAAACATAATCAGTTTCTTTTACATCTTAATATCCTATAAGCCACTAGATTTCATATTGCTATAACTGACCATCCTTCCAATCACCCCTTCACTCATTTTAATATAAGGCTTATTTGTTTTCTCTCTTTTATCTCTCTTCTACTACTTTGCCATTCATTTATATAGATGATTTCCATATAGATGATTCATGGGCTTTTTACTTTCAGGTTTTTATTTTTCCCACTCACCTCAATCATTTCTTACCACACACGCAGCCTAGAATCTTAGTTAACAACAGTGGTGCTTTTTCTAGCATAACATTTTGAAGAATGTCACCTTTGCCACAGTCATGTTGGTTTCTAGCACATTCTCTGCAGCACGCCCGATGCTATAGTTCAGTCGATGCCATTACGGCCTCTAGTCCATTGTTCTTACTGTTTGTCCTCCTCCAGCATCTTCACTCAGTCCGTGGGTCTCTTCCCTCTCTGCATCTACTCGTTGTCTAGGTGTCCAGCCAGTCTCACCTAAAAATGATAATTAGTGCATTTTTATCTCTAGGCCTGATATTTCCTCTGAACCCCAAACTCATATGCGCTTATATCTTCACTTTGTGTTTAATAACTATCTCAAAAATAACATAACCAAAACAAAATCCCATACTTTACACCCTTAAAAATGTGGATTTTGCTTTCATTTTTCTAAAATTTTAATAAATGGTATCACTACTCACAGTTGGTTAAACAAGAAATTCTTCAGTCATCTTTGACTCCTGTTTTACATGCTCCACACACTACTACTGATGAGCATATTTTGTATATTCTATTCTTCTTTAAATTTAAAATTACTATGACAATTTTATCCCATCTCAATTATTTTACTTCAATTACCTAAGTCAAAAATCCCTTCTTACATGAAATCTTATAATACTCTCCTATTCACTTTATATACATCCTTCTTTCTCTTCCTTACCCTACCTACTTATATCATAAATTTTACTCTTACCCCTGTTCTCAACACTTCAGTGATTTACCTTCATGCTTATAATAAAAGCTCTTACTGTGTTCTGAAAAGTTTATTATGATTGAGATAGTCTACCTACCTAAACTCATTTCTAACCACTTCTTAATAGCTATGTCTGCTGCACTAAAATGGTGAGTAGGCCCAATGATGTAACAGGAAATAAAATGGAAAATTAACTATGTTAAATAAATGTGGTATAGTAAGAAATTTGTATCCTAGAATGTGAACTTAAGGGGTAGCCTTTTCATGCTAATTGATGTGGCTCACCCTCTCATCCTCCCTGGACCTGCCTATTCTAAGCTTGCATAAAAATCAGTGAAGCCCAAGTTATGGACTCTTCTGATCTGGGGGATCTTCTATCTGTATAGATCACTGCAACCTAAGACTTTAGTAGGCATGTGTCTGTGAAGAAACATGTGCCTCCTGTGCATTACTGTGGTCTGTGTAGGAGTCAAATTGGTGTATTCTAAGCTGAGTAGAAGGAATTATTCTTGCCAGTCCTCAGTGCTGGACCAACCATTATGTTCTGGCCTCATCAGGTTCTTGTCTGTTTTTCTAAAACACTAAGCATTCCTATTCCTTAATGTTTGCTTTACATTTGCTACAGCTTCTATCATGAATGATCTTGTTCCAAATAGTCATACATTTCATTATTTTTAACTTCATTTAGATCTTTGACTAAATGTTACCTTTACAGAAACGCTTTCCCTGCATATTGAAAAAAAACTTTGCATATGTCCTGTATGCCTCCTATGTTCTTCTCCTGATACATCTTCTAATATAATTCACTAATATATTACTTGTTTACTGCTTTTGTAGCTAATTGCTTCACTAAGTTCTGTGCCTCACTAAGTCTTGTTTTTCTCAACATCGTGCCCCAGCTTTTAAATAGTTCCTAGTATGTACATATAAATTCTGAGTAAAAAATTTGTTGAATAAATCTTAGGTTATTTAAATTTAAGCCAAAATAACTAAATCTTTTAGATCCTTGTATTTCTGAGCTCCAATAATCTTTATGACTCCTCTAACTTGTTAATACCCCAGATATTGTTGCACTGTGAATATCCATAGACATGAATTCTTAAACACCAATATCTGACCAGAACTTATCTATTTACCTTATTTCTTCACTCCCAACAGTCTTGATATAGGTCCTTAAATCTCATAATACCCATCCCCATATTTTACTTGGCTAATATATCACCTCACATAATCCTTTTTTTTTCTTGGACCTTCCTACCATAGTTGTTTACCTAAATTTCACATTATTTCTTTTAAATTCCTCAATATGTCAATGTCCATATTATCTCTTTCTGTAATTCCCAACCTTGAGTTAACTTGAGTCTATAATCATATTTCTTCTCTACAGCAAGAAAGTTCTTAAGTACAATAAGAGAATCACCCGAGCAGCTGATTTTCACCCAATATATATTGAATTCCCATCTCAACAGTCATCAACATGGCTAAGAAAACCATTTAGCGCCTTGTTCACCTCTTCCTATTACCATTAGTAGATTGGAGAAGTTTAGGGACTAACATCAAGCTATACATGAACCTCACCCTCAATAATGCTTTGACTTGGTTTTTCACAAAGGATAAGTAACAGACCAGAGTCTATAATTCACAGGTGTGTTACACTCAAATCACCTAATCATCCTGATGCATAGCTCCTCTCTTCCTTTTCTTCTGTTCAATTTCAGAGATAGGGATGCCTCCATCTCTCTTCTCTTTTTTTTTTTTTTCATTTTAAGCCACAGTTCCTTTATTTTTACCCTTTTCTATTATCTTTTTTTCTATGGTACTAATTCCACCCTCTATTTTAAATATTTAACCCCCAGCTCATTTATTTCTACTCATTTCCTTATTCTTCCACAAAGCACAAAGTCAAATACCATGATTTGCTAAAATCTTTTTTGACTTTACCTGGGTAGTTTATCCCTGACTCTTTGTGCCATCATGTAGAAATTATATACTCCTGGACTATAGTCACAGGCATGTAAATGAGTAGCTCAATTAAAATCTCAGTCTTTGATTTGCACAACATTTCTGCTTCATAAAGGAGAATACTATGAGATAAATTGTACCTTTGTATGTGAATTAGAACACACCACGAAACACCTCAAGGAGTTTTGCTCAGTCTGAGTGCCATTTTCCAGCTATGTTGTTGGAATAATTGCTTAAACCTGTGTATAGAATAGGAAACAATAATGAATACATTTTCTGTACCTCAGGGAAAGCTGAAATTGGCTCCCAACCACAAATCCCCTATCCATCATTTATGTTTAGGTTAATGCTTTATAAAAATGATTCCTTGTAATAGAATATCTTTGACAACATTTTAACCCACAAAACACAGAGGTAGTGACTTTCTCCAAAAATAAGAACATAAGAAATCATCATTCCCACTAAACATGTTCTAGTAGTCAATGAATTAAATATACGGTATCCTTTTTTAGGGACCACAGCAAGATCTTCATAAAAACTTGTGTTCCTTTATTCCTTATCTCTATCTCGGCACCAGTCTGAGAGTATCACCTATTCCCAACACTGTAAATCATGAGAATTCATTTGTCCCTTTATCTGCTTGTAAAAAAATAAATAAATAAATTTCCAAACCCATATACATTAAAATAAAGATGGTATGGTAATATTAACCCAAATATATTTGGTATGAGACTACCAGCAACAAAGTTGTTGATTTGACCCCTTGGGGCTTTGGGAATGCTTTCTCTTTCATTGCTGTTGTAACAGGTATGGAACAAGGTTCAGAATGGCATGTAGGCTGAGAAGCTCCCAGAAATACAGAAAAACAAAAACAAAAACCCCACTAACATGGCTTGGCAGTTCTGAGAAGGTGGAGCACAGCAATTGAGAGATTTTGCACAACTATGACAACTTGGCCAGCTTCGTAGCTCTGCTGAATACCTCTGCCACTCATGGGGCCAGGGAGATGGGCGTGACATTGGCTCAGGATGTAGCCAGGAGGCAGCTCACCAGTTGCTGCCCTTGTGCAAGAAGCAAGAAGGTGGTTTGATCCACATCTTGGGGCCATGCCTGCCCAGACTAACAATGGCAGCTGGAAAGAGGCGGAAGATACCAGCAGACTGGCAGGTGTAGCCTTTGTGGAAGGAGTCAGAAATGGGGTTACAGAGGAAGTGCTGGGATTTAAACCAAGTGCAGCAGCCATTCTGACACTTGACCATGAAGCTTGAGAAGGAGAAGTGCTCTTGGCTGTGCAGGGAATAGTAGTGAGGGAAGAAACATGATGTCTGTAGTGAGAGTTTTTTCCCATGTGGTTTGAAAGAGAGCAGTGAGGGAGAAGTAAACAAGCAGCCCTGTTGTTTGTACTGAGGAAGGAGCCCATGTGGCCTGGCCTGATAAGAAAGGAGATGCTGCTGCTGTGATCCTGCTCTAGCCGACTGATCTTGATCTGCTGCACCCTGGTTTTACCTGGACTTTTAACCACGATTCAGAATAATACGGCACATGTTTTTCTAGACTATTATACAGAGGCTGATGGCAGATATTGCACAGTTAAGGGCATGGGAAACTTTGGGGGGTGTTTTTGGCTCATAGCCTGGTGGGGAGCATGGGGAGTGCTGAGTCTCATGGGAAAGGAGGGCTCTGAGCTGAGGGACTCTGGGCCTCCCAAGGTTGGGATGTTGTAAATAAAGTTCTGCTCCTTCCAGCGTTCATTGTTAGGTCACTCACCAAGGCACCACGTGGACCCGCCCCTGGCTACTTGGTAACACTGTCTCATTGTCAGCTTAGTTCAGCAACCAACTTTTAGGTGATGCTAAGAAGGGAAGTTACAAGCTAATAGTCTGCTGTTAGGTGACATATGTCTCTTCACCATGGCAATTCCAGCATGTGTATATTTGTGCTAAATTATAGCTGCGCCTCAGAATCCATCCCCAAATTCGCACATTCTCCATTTCCACACCTGGCTCAGTTTTGGGTCATGGTAACATTTCTCTTTCATTCTCTAGCAAGTAGGCAATAGAGTAAAAGAGTCATTGGTTTGATTTTTGAAAGTGAGGAAAATCTGGGAAATGTTTTTGCTAACACAATAGCAATAGTTGTTAACAAGAATTTCTAACATGATGATGGAACTTTCAATCAATCAGAAAAGCAAGTAGAAATTAAGGCCAGACAACACTAAATATATGAATTATGTAAAAATAGCTTTAGTTGCATATAGAGAAAATATATTGTGACTTCAAAAATATAGAAATTTATTTCTCTCACAAACACAGAAGTCTGCAGACAGACTATTCAGGGCTATAAACATTTCATTACATCAGTAACCCAAGCTCCAGCTATGTCAGTTCTATCATTTTTTAGTTGATACCTTCTCCTTAGATGGTACAATATACTTATGAAGGTCTAGCTGTCATGTCTAAATTCCAGACAAGAGGAAGAGAGCAGGACCAAAGGTATTTTACCTAGTTTGAGAATTATATGGACAAGTTTCCAAAGTGTCAAAAAATCGTTTAGTCTGTGATTTTATGGGTCATTCAGGAGCCCCTTTAGGTTTGTATTTTCTTTAATAAGGTATAATTTGTTTTTAATACATGATCTAGCAAAGCTATATTTCTAAACATCTTAGCTTCTTATGTATACATTAATAGTGAAAAGTTATAGAACTAGTCAGTTATACCTGTATAATTTTATGTCAAATTTAATAATGCATAAAACCACCTAGGTTATCAGCCTTTTTTATATTTAGACAAATTCAAATTCATCATGATTCCGAATTAATGAAATGTAATTAACATGTTCTGAGACATGGAGTAGACATAGTCGCTTATATCTTAAATGATTTGTCATACATTTAGGGACTCTTGCTAAAGGAATGTAGAAACTAGCTCTGCACATTAATTCAGGCTCCAGAATTCAAACTTTAAGTTACACAGAAAACAGGCAAATAAAACACAGATAAATTAGAATTTCAACTAAAATGGAAAATATATTCTGCTTAACTTGAAGCTGTCACTCAATAAATTCTTCAATTTTTGGATCTTATGAGGACAATAACTGGCTAGAATTCATTAGATTTTTGTGCATGGTTAAAGCTTTGAAACAACTATTGCATCCTTGTACAAATTTATTTGGAAGGAAATTTTAAGTTTGTCTCCTAAATAAACCCCACTGAAAATCTACTACTTCTCTTGAGAATTTATGTTTTGGAAACATTTATGATTTACATCAATGTTGCAAAAGATATGTATATTAGGAAGGGATATGTTTGGATTTTCTTTAAGTTTTAAAATATAAATTTAATACCTACTGATCTAAATTTTGAATATAATTTTAATATTTTATGCTTTTAGCATTTATAAAAACATTAGAAAACAAAAAAGTAAACATTGACAACCAACAAAGTCAAAATGTTTTTTTTTCCCATATTTTGCTGTTGAAAGTATCCAGAAGGGAAAAAAATTAACTAGGCATTTAGCAACTTTTTGAAGTGCTATGAAATATATCAATAAGTGATTTTGCTTAAGTTCAAAATAGTATTATTTAAATAATCTGTAATTAATCTAATCTATGATATTAATTGTCAAATACACTTCATAATGAAATAGCTGTCAGAGCTTAATTATTGAGGTAATACTATCTCCTTCACATATTAACTTCAGTGGATTTAGTAAGAAAAAAAATTGATACTGCAAAGATTAAATGATCAAGATATCATCAAATTTCTTTGCTTGAGCACTCTCTCCCAAGAATTAGTGATTCTATTAAATATGGCTCATCAGAGCTCTGAGGGAAAATTGTGTCTAATAACTGCTCTTCCGAATGTGTGCCTGTGCCTGCCTAGTCGTCTACTTTTTCGTCTGTCCTACCAGACCTCAGTCTCTCCTTGCATTGTTCTCCCACTGGCTCCCAAGTTCTTCCCACTGGCTGTCCACCTGGGCTCCACACCTTTTCTTCATCCACATCTTACTTTTTTCCAACATCTCTATAGGATCAACAGAGATCATAAAGATAATGTAGCTAATCTAATAAACTAATAGAAAGTTTTAATAAACAATATGGGTTTTAGATATTTACTTTGATTCTAGGAAATTTATCATTTAATGGGAAGCTCTAGGCAAGGCAAATAGAGAAAAAAGACGCTCGAGGGAAAAAAGGCCTATTGCAGTCACACTTAAACCATGCAGGAAAGCGCCTACTTCATTTGTATTAAAGTGATCTAGTCAAAAGTTTGGAAATAATATTTTCAAAATTAATCAGTTAATACTGTAACATAGAGAACAGTGATTTTTTTTTCTGAAATTCTGTGTTTCCCTATTTTGTGGATAATGATGGAAGAATTATGTCATATTGTCTAACTTTACAAAAAATAAGGTGAGGAGATTGCACGGAAAACTTTGCTTGCCGATTTATAACCGTTGGTATCATAAAATCAATCTATACAATATCTGACTTTCTAAATGGTACGATATGTAGAAAGTATAGCCAAAGCTACTTCTTTAGTGAGGAAGGCCTTTGAAGGTTATCATTATAGACATCCTATCCAAAATGATCCTATGCAACCTTTCAGTCCTCGTGGATATATAGAATAAAGCGTCCTATCTACACAGGATACCTAAGTGCTATGGCTGACTCAACTTTATCTAAAAAGTTTTGAAGTGATTCATTTTCCTATGTATTAATAAATACTCACTCTGGTAGGCTGCCTTGTTTTTTTGTTGTTGCTATTGTTTATTTTTGTTTTTGTTTTCAAAGTCTCTGAGAATATATAGGGTGAGGCAAAGGAAAGTTTACAGTTGTTTGTATGGAAGTAAAACAATAATTAATAAATAGTAATATAAGAATAAACTTTGCGTTTCATGTACTCACAACTATAAACCTATTTTGCCCCACCCTGTACACTTTTATATGTGGTGATGGAGGAAGCGGCAGAAAGATTTCATATGTTCTATAAATAAAAGTGACAATTGTGGTAAGCTAAAATAAAATTTGAAGAGATGCATTATATTTAGAATAGTTTTGTCTCACCTCTAAACAGCCAATCCTAATCTCAGTTTGGGCACTGTTTATTAACTTAGAAAAATCCTGGATTTCCATAGCACTTTAATAAACATGAAAGTGGTCTTCTTTTTTTAATTGAATTTATTGGGGTGACATTGGCTAATAAAGTTTTATAGGTTTCAGGAGTACAATTTTATAATACATTACCTGTATATTGTATTGTGTGTTCACCACCCCAACTCAAGTCTCCTTCTATCTCTATTTATCCCCCTTTACCCTCTTCTACCTTTTTCTACCCTTCTTTCCCACTGATGGCCTTTAAGTTTGCCTCCTGTTTCCTTGTTAGGAAATGTCAATACCTAACTAGCCTAGGGATTAAGAGAATGGGCCTTACCACATGTCATTATAGTTAGTTAATTGCTCTGACTTCTACCATAGGTGAAAATCATCATTGATATCTTCTGTTTAGAAAATAAAGAAATGACTAACAAAATACATTTTTATGGATCCGGCTGGTGTGGCTCAGTGGATTGAGTGCCAAACTTCGTGCCAAACTTCATACCAAAGCGTTGCTGGTTTGATTCCCAGTCAGGGCACATGCCTGCATTGCGGGCCAGGTCCCCAGTAGATGGCACACTAGTGGCAACCACACATTGATGTTTCTCTCCCTCTGTCCCTTCTTTCCCTTCTCTTTAAAAATAAATAAATAAAATCTTTAAAAAAGATATTTTTAAGAATGTTCATGAGAAAAATATAGTTCAAATCTAGAAGATCATTATTTTCTGAAGTTGCACTTTGAAAGGTAAGCTGTAGAAGTGATTTTCTCAGGTTTCCTCTGGCCACTTCAAGGAACAACAGTAATCAATCACAATTGTTTTACAGAATTGAGTTGCTGGTAACATGTCACAACAAACTGATTAAATTCTCCCAGAAGAAGTTATCAACTTTATTGGGACTAATGTTATCTAAGATCTAGAAAGCTGTTTTCATTCACCCTTCAAGGAATACTCGTGCTTTTGAAAACTCAGCAAAGTCGCTTTAATATTTTGGAATAGACCTTAGACAAATTGTTCACTATAACACTTTTCACATTTCAGGATATCATAAATATTGTGTTATTAGTGTAATAGTGACTATTAATCTCTCTTTCAAAGTATTTTACTAATTAATCCATCTAGCTACATCACTTTAAGTTGCCTTCCTTTTCTCACACAGGTTTACTTCTTTTATTGTTTTAATATATTTAATATATCTGTTTGTCCTAATCTCTGTTCTTTCTTTCTTTAGTTTTTTAAATTTTGTTCAAGTACAGTTGTCTCCATTTTCCCTTCACCACTCCCCCCACCCCACCCATTCCAACCACTCACCCTCGATCCTACCCACTTTGGCCCTGTCCATGTGTTCTTCATATGTATTCCTTTATGACCCTTCCCCTCTTTACCCCCATTAGCTCCGCCCCCTCCCCTCTGGTCACTGTCAGTTTGTTTTTTTATTTCTATGTCTATGGTTCTGTTTTGCTTACCTATTTGTTTTGTTGATTAGGTTCCACTTATAGGTGAGATCATATGGTATTTGTCTTTTACCGCCTGGCTTATTTCACTTGCCATAATGCTCTCCAGTTCCATGTATGCTTATTATATGACTTGCAATCACATATGTGGTTTGAAAACATAACTATAAGCATGACCAATGTTTGATATCACAGTCTTCAATTAATGTTATTTAACAATAATTTCTCAATATGCTGATAATGTGAAGGCAAAATTGAGTCAGATTTTACTAACCACTTTAATAAAGAGACAATCAGGAATGTACTTGGGCTCAATTTATAGAACCCTTTTTTTTTAAAGAGAAATGAAAAATACTTTATTTATTTATTTTATTGAATTTATTGGGGTGACATAGTTTAATAAAATTAATAGATTTTTGGTATACAATTCTACAATACTTCATCTGTATATTTTATTGTGTGTTTACAAGTCAAGTGTTTTCCCCTTTTTTCTTCTTCTTACCTTCCTCTCTTGTTTCTTTTCTCTCCTTTCCTCTTTCCCCCTTTCCCTCCTCCTTCTATCTTGTCTCAACCTCATCCTCTTCCTAAAATCTCTTCCTCATTATATACAAATAGAAATGGTCTGAAATAGCTGTAGTATCCTTATCCTACACACACCCATGGTAATTCATTCACCCTTCTGAGTTTTAGAATGTAAACTAGTGTGTGAAAATTTTTCATTATGCATTAAAATGTATGTTATTGCCTGCTTAACATTGAAATTTACATTTCATAATTATTTAGGAAAAACAAAGCTCAAGTGTAGAGTCCTCATATACTTGATATTCTAAAATATGGCTAGCAGTTTACTCTCAAATGAAAATGATCAACTTCATATTTAAAATAACAGAAGCATTTAAATAGGGAGGTAAAATGATAGTGATAGATAATTCTAAGTGTCAATTTGACTGGGAAATAAAGTGCCCAGATTCAACATGATTCTGGGTATGGGTCTGTAAAGGTGTTTCTTGAAGAGACTATTATCATTTGAATTGTAGCACTGAGTAAATGGGGTTTGCCCTCTGTAATGTGGGAGTTATGTTATCCATCTTGGACCTGAATAAAATTAGAAACAAAGGAGGAGAGAATTTTCCCTCACTTCCCAATTGGTTCAGCTAAGTCACTGGTTTACTCCTCGCATTTTTTAAGTAAATATTTTATCTATCAATTTTAGACAGAAAGGAAGGGAGGAAGAAAGAAAGGGAGAGAAACATCAATGTGTGGTGGCCTCTTACACCCCCACCACTGGGGCCCTGGCCTGCAACCTAGGCATGTGCCCAAACCAGCAACCCTTTGGTTTACAGGCTGGCACTCAATCCACTGAGGCACACTGGCCAGGGCTACTCCTGCCTTTAAGTGGGAGTTACATCATTAGCCTTAGAATTCTCAGAATTACAAAGCCACTTTCCTGGGTCTCTAGTCTTTAGACAGGACATCATGGGACTTCTCAGCCTTTGTAACTATGTAAGCAAATCTCTTATAATATATCAAAACACTATGATATTATAATAATTACTTAGTTTATATATGTATATATGTGTAGATACATATGTGTGTATATGCATCCCATTGGCTCTGTTTCTCTGGAGAACAGTGATATTCTTCAATACAAAGATTGTCTTTGATCCATTACAAGATCATTAAAATCATGCATTTGTGATAGAATGAAGACCATGAGTATGGCCACAGATAAAATAAATATAATTGATATAATTTTGAGAGATTAATGAGGTAGACTCAATAAAATTGTGGAAAACAAATTAGCATATATAAAAAAGAATTTTCAAGATGCAGACAGAAGGGAGAAGTATAAAAATTCAATGTGTAAGTCCCAGATCCCTAGAACTGAAAGTAGGCACCAGGGATGATCATTGGTGGTGATTGACATGAGGTTATAATAAGTTGTAATTGAGGCAGACATTGACAATGTGAACAAAAAATGTGTGACATATTTGTTAATTTACCCATAAGGAGATGAGGCTCAAGAAAGGTGTTTGTTTCGTGGACTAAAATTTAAGATTATACAGCTTGAAATGATTGAGATAATACTGCCTCCTGATCTTATTGCTCAAAGTTCATGGCCATTCTACTAATAAATTGCACCAGATAGTAAAAGCAAGATAAAACTATCCTAAACATTTAAGTGCTGCAACTTGCTAAAACTTAACCTCAGTATGATAATTACAATGTGAATATGGGATCACAAATCTTATTTGAGAATCAGCTGACCCACGGATCCAAAAGTAATTTTAAGAGTATAATATTTTGTATAAAATAAAATACCTATCTTTGAGTTATAACTGTAGAAGTCAGAGATCTGTTGTAGCAAACATCTCATGCAGAAGTAAGCCATTTTAGTAGCAAAAGGCACACATGTGCAACCATGAAACAGAATAAGATTAATTTCACAAAACAGTAGATTCTAAACATGCATGAATAAAACCTTCAGTTGTATTTGTAATGGGGTAAAAAATGTTATACAAGACTCTTTTTTTAATCCTCACCCAAGGATATATTTATTGATTTTAGAGAGAGAGGAAACGAGACAGAGAGAGGGAGAAAGAGAGAGAGACAAACAACCATGTGAGAGAGAAACATAGATCAGAACATTGATCAGTTTGATTGGTTGCCTCCTGAACACACCCTGACCAGGAGGAGTCAAACCTGCAACCTTTTGTAATATGGACATTTTGATTTAAAGTACCTAGCATTTTTACTTATATTTTTCTAATACCCTGCAAGGTATTGATAAGCAGACAGGTATACCCCCACCATTTTACAAATATTGAATAAAAGCTTGAAGAGCTGGTAATTTTTCTCAGGTCACATAGCTATTGTGATCTCAGGAGTTATGGCTACAAATACTTTATGTTTAATATATGAACATACAGAGTGCAGAAATATGTTAAGACATACCTCAAATGGATACTTGGGTATAACAGATAACTCTTTATACTTGAATGACTAATATGTTTATTCTTTGATTATCTTTAGTTATTTTTAATAAAATTTTCTGGACAGAGTTCAAGCTTATATTTTGATGTAACCTTTTCAGAGAGACATTTATTTTTATTAAAGTCCCTTTTTCCCTTGTTAGCATTATACAAGTCTTTAAGATTATTTCAAATGTTGATTCAACAAATAATAAATTACCCATGTCTAATCAAATGCATGCACTTGAGCAGTTGCTGTGGGTGTTAGTTTGTAATTGGTATACTTAATATATGACATCAGTATTCCTTACTGAATTACTTAATGGCTAAACTTCATCATCATCAGTTAATATTTATAACATGTTCAAATGCCTATCATGTCTGTTAAATTAAATTTTATAAAAACAAATATTTTCTAAAGGATAATTCCAATTATTTTGTATATAAACAATCACCACTAAGCATTAAACAATGCAATGCGTATTATATGCTAATTTTTATTTTATTTTATTATTTTTGTTTCTTATTGATATGGAATTAGCACTTGTGGCTGACTATCAGCATCCTCATCACTGAACATGTTATTGAATATTAACCTGCATATGTGTATTTCTGTATGGTTTGAATAGCAACTCCAGGTACAGGTACCTTTGACATGTAGGCAAAGCTTCAACTGAGGAAGTGTCCATCTGAATTCAGCATAAATCCGTTCCTAACAGCAGATATTGCTGCTTTGGAAAAGATGTTTCAGAAAGTGTGTGCTTTTGGTCTCACAATAGTATTACCAAGGGTAAAAAGGATGAATGGACCATTTTAGCTAAAAATGTCTTTAATGGAAAGTATTTCTTCTTTGAACACTAAATACATATGGTTTATACTCGTGTTGCTTTGTTCTCTAAGTAGTTTATAAGTGACTAAATCAAACGGAAAGAGGAATGATTACTGTTGTCCATCATCATCTATAAAACTATATATTTTCTTTTTTTTTAAGATTTTATTTATTTATTTTTTGACAGAAAGGAATGGAGGGAGAAAGAGATGGGGAGAAACATCAATGTGTGATTGCATCTCACATGGCCCTACTGGGGACCTGGCCTGCAACCCAGGCACGTGCCCTGACTGGGAATCGAACCGGCGACCCTTTGGTTCACAGCCCATGTTCAATCCACTGAGCTACACCAGCCAGGGCTAAAACTATATATTTTCTCTTGTATATGTTCTGCATTTATCTATAGATTTTAACTTTTAATGCTATTAATTTTGCTTGAGGATACACATAGCTCTCCATCTCAAATCATGCTGTTTGTTTATTTTTATACACTTAATAAACTTTAGACAAAGACAGTACTAGTTTCAACATTTTCATGGCTTGAGATTATATAATCGAAGACCTTGCTAAGCTTCATTATGGTGTCATCTTTATTCTTTTCCCTTCTGGAAATATTTAGTTACTTCTTCTTTTTATTCAAACATTTATTTTTATATATATTTCTATGCATAGATATTAATGTTGCTTGTTAAGAACTTGGAGAAAAAGTTTTGTTAAGAGTATCCTTATTTCAAACTTTCACAGTTGAATGTTCTCCATAAAAATATTAAACTTACATGCTCATAGTAATGTGTTTATTTGAATAGAAAACTGAATAACTTACATATAGCAAACATGAGGGATTTATTTTGATATCTTA
>PVJI01008998.1:0-67773 GCA_004026765.1 Micronycteris hirsuta
GTGGTTCCTGAAAACCCTTCTCCCCATAGCCCCCTCCCCCTCTGGCTGTTGTTAGATTGTTCTTAATTTCAATATCTCTGGTTATGTTTTTCTTGCTTTTTTCTTTTGTTGATTATATTCCAGTAAATTAACTTAAATTTAAATAACCACATGTGGCTACTGACTGGCCTATTGAATAGCACATCTATACATTCATTCCTTTAAAAATATTTACCAAATATCTACTAAATGACCTCTTAGAAGTTGCTTGGTAAGTAGTTTAGGGGATAGTTGGTACTCAATATAGTATTTTATTCTTTTAGTGATAGAAGGGAGGTAAGCTGAGTTTACATATCTGTATAATAAAATAGAAACCACATTTAGTGAGACACACATACAGTTGTATGAGACTAGAGATACATACCTCTGTGATCGTTTATTGTATTCATTTATTTACCATCGCATTGATTCAAAAATCATTTAAAATAGCCGAGGCAAAAGTCAGGTATCGCTTTTTGGCGAAGATTGCCTTGTGTTGAGTCTGGAACGGGACCCTGGGCTGAGAAAGCAGAGGGGGGTGACACGGGGTCCCCGAAACAGCCCTGTTGTGTGCGACGGGCCAGACCATAGAGACCAGAGGCTGCCAAGACAGGCATAAGCAATCACATGTCACTCCCTCCAGGAAACAGAGAGGCAAATGTTCTGCATGTTTGGGTTAGAAAAAAATATTAGAAGAAGAAAAACTACAGAGGATTTCTGATCAGAACATGTAAATCATAATCACAAATTGTTACTGAATCACTTGTCATCTCCCCAACAAAAACCAGTGGCTTTTCCAACAGACCACATCTATCCACTCAATTAAGACAAGAACATTCTCGGAGAAATCACAGGATTTTTGTTTTTGTTTTTGGAAATAGAAATTGCAATATGGGAACAGAATGTCTTCATCTTCAAAGGAGAGAAATCCCTGGCAGGAGGCAAGTCCTCTCCCATCATCCAGCAACAGGAAGATGGAAGCAAATCTCCTGATCGTCTCCTTATGCCTACCGATGCTAAGAAGAGTAGGAAGAGAACCAGGTTCATGCCTGGGGGGCCTTGGCATGTTACAACATGGTTGCATTTGACCTTCACACACCCATGAGGTGGGTAATGATAGTCGGAATTTATGGCTAAGGGAGTCAGGGTCTGTGCAGGCTCATAACATTGTCAAGGTCATAAGGTGAGTCTGTTACAGACGGGTGGAGTTGGTCTCACTGCAGAGCTGTTGTCTGCTTTATTACATCATGCCTCTTTAAGTTATCCTTTGTCTTCAGCCTCAAGGGTCAGAGGACAACTTTACAAGTTAATAGGGGTGGGGGAAGTAAGCAGTTATCCGGCTGATGATCACGTGTGGTAGAATGCCATGGTATCCTAAAGAAAATGCCATGGGATCCCAGCTCAATGCTGGGTGGGGATTCATGGGGTTGAACAGAACCAGGGGGACTTCATGGAGGAGGTGACACTAGAGATGGATTTGAAATGCAGGTAAGATTTGACAGTGGAGTAGAAGGAGTACAGGAGAGGAGGAGGTAGCCTAAGTGACAGAAAACCTGACTGAAGAATCAGTGTCACTTCTTGTTGGAGATTGAACAGGAGAATAAATCTCTGAAGAGTAACAGAATGCTGTGATTGAAAGGCCCTCAAATGTATGTAAAATATGTACAGATAGAGGAAGCGAAAACTGGCCATTTCAAAGCTTCACACTAGTGTGTGTGTGTGTGTGTGTGTGTGTATTTTATCTACCAAAGAATACAGAATTTATTTCTGGGTCAGAATAACCTGTTGTTTGGGCAAAATCATTTCATTCACAAATGAAGCACACTGAGATGTTCTCAGTATCTGTACGTGCAAGATGGTGGTCACCAGACACACGTAACTAATGAGCACTTGACATGTGCCTCATATGACCAAGAAATTGGATTTTCAATTTTATTTGATTCATATGAACATAAGTTTAAATTTAAGCAGATGCGCGAATCATAGCACGCAGAACATCAATCCAAAATTTTCTGAGGCAAAAGATACATTCCTCTCCTCCCTGAAAACTTTTCTGGAAGGTATAATAGAAAGGGGATCAGCTGCCTCTTCCCTCCTGCTAATAGCACACTGGGAAAAATATCCCTCTCTTCCTAGAATATACTGTATGGAACAGACGCACTGAAGACAGCTGGCTCAGACAGACCCTGCCCTAACTGCGTGGGCTCGGACACGCTTGTTGCGCAGGTGCACCGGGTCTGATTTGTTCTCTCCAAAATAAGGCCATTTGAGAGACAGAAGGAACTTCTTTTGTAATTGAGTGGCACCTTCATGTCATACTCTGAATCTGTGCTTCCATTCAGCCCACTGTGAAATAAACAACGTCCTGCAAGACACCGAGTTCACCCACTCCCCCAAACACTTCGGTTTCCTAAAAGCCATTTGGCTCCGCTATGGCTGCCCTTTGGTTCTTCCCGGGAGGTCTCCCTTCGTCTGGCAGCAGAACCAGGTCCTTGCACTGGGCACATCTGTGAGAAAAGAAAGACTTCCAGGAGGTAGGGATATCTGTTCAGAAATGAAACATCCACTCTTTCAACAGATGTGGAAAATGAAACTTCATTGAGTTTGATCCCTGAACAAGCCTACACTCAAGTAATTTCCGTGAGCTTCAAAATTGTTATCTGTTTGGCATAATAGAGCATATCTGTTTGACATGTGCATCTTCCAAGGATTAAAATCATCCCGTGTAAATTATCAGAGAACTTTAGAGCTTAATGGAATATGTTTTGATGACCTGGAGTCATTGCTTAAGCAGCTCCAGTGGAAACAGGAAGGCCTGGTTTCTGCCTCTGCCAGGGATCGCCTCTGCTGGCGATTGGACAGCATCTTACTTGCCTTAGAGATAACAAACGGGATTGGACAGCATCTTACTCGAGATGGAGATAACAGATGATGTGCTTTGTAGCAACTCACCTAGGGGCAATAAGAAAATGAGAAATTTGAAACACTTCCTCCCACTCCCCCACTTAGTAGACTAGTTATAAATTCCAAAATACAAAGAGGTATTTTTAGAATGAAATCTATAAGCACATTGTACCCAAGATGGGATTTGAGTGAACTCCAGTATGGAAAAGTCATTTTACAATCTGGAGCCCTATCACGTGGGAAGGTGTTAAATAATACTTTTCTTTCCAAAATGACTGTATCTTGTATGATGAGTTTCTTACCACAACTTCACTAAAGTATAAAATCTGCAGCTCCCACTAAAGTTTGAACTCTGATTAGGTAAAGGTCACATGCCCGTGGTAGATTCCCCTCTCCTACGACTTAGTTCTAACAGACTCTTCGATTAGCACGTCTTTCACTCTGCCCTCTTGCCTGCAGCGCTGCAGTGGTTATCGGCTCGATTGTGTGCAGAGGCCCAGCACGTGCAGATGGCCCATGACAGTCACTTCGAGTTTCACTGTCCTTCATCCTCACGAGGGCTCCGTGACTGGGCCCACGGAGCCTATTAAGGCTGTGTGAACTTTCACTGAGATAATTCATCTACCTAAAGGCTGGAGCCTGGAACAGAGTATTAGGCCCATAAAGGGCAGCAGAAAAACGAGCAGCTCTGTCATGATCTCTGTCCTGTTCATCAGAGTCAAGGTGTCTGTGCAGCCGATCAAGGGCAGAGCTGGGGTTCCTTAGGTCCCAGGTCTGCACCCACTCTAACCAACAGCTCAACGCCAAACTATTCTACCTTGAGTATTCTCTTCTTTCCCCAAATAACCGACTGTTCTGAGAGCCTCAGGCTCTGACTTCAATAAACATTTTCAGACAAAGGGAAGAGGAACACTTCAGGAAAAACAGAAAACCCAAAGGTCAAAAGTGACCACATTTATTCTGGAAATTAATTTTCACTCAAAGGTAAAGTCAAAGTGTGTGTGTATCTGATCTGCTGGTACGTGTGATGTCTGCAGTCACTCCGAAGAATCTCGGTGAAGTGAGTTGTGGCTTTAGAGACGGAATGTGCAGGGGAAGAAGAAAGCACGTGGAAGTCAGTGCCCACACCCCAACCCCCACCAGATACTGCTTTCAGAATCGTGCATTTTTGAAATCTTTAGGACTTAAGTAGAATGTACTTAGGTTTTTCTTTTCTCCTAATTCATAAAACTTTGAGGTAGAATTTTAAGTATCTAGAGGGCAGCGTGTACCTGGGTGCTAGTGCAGCTCCTACTTGTTTAGGGAATGTCACTTCACTTCTGATCACCTTGGCTTCTGAACCGGAAGCTTGGAGGTGAAGCAAGCACACTGGTGTCTCTGGAAGACAATGAAACAAATCTCTTACGGAAGCAACGTGCAAAGGCAATGCAAGAACATGTCACCATTCAGAGGCTGTTTCCTTACAACGTACTGTAAATAATTCAGCATTGAGGTGCCTAAGGAGTCGTGTAAAGGGAAGGGCAGGTTCCTTCTGTCACGTTTGCTTTAGTGCAAAGAGAAGACACGGTTTGTGGAATGAATTCAGAAAAAAAAATTACCACTCTAATTTCTGTCTATTTTTGATCTTTTGGAATCTTCTTCTCCTCCTCCCCTCACCCCTCCTCCCCCTCCTTCTTTTTCTTTTCCTCCTCCTTCCTCTAACTCAGCTGTATGTTTAAAAAGATGCTTTAAAACTTTTATCTTTCACTTTAGTGATTAAATTAAATTAAGAAGGTTGTTTTTTCAGTGAATCTTTTTTTCTGACATATTGCTAGAAATACAAATCTTCTATTAACTTTTTTAATATTTTGATTTCTTTTATCTTTCTTCTTATTTTGTTCTAATAACTTGACTGTAGTTTCCTGATGCCATCTGCCTTGCTAATACACCAGTGGTCATACAAACTCATGGTGGGCAGAAGCAATAATGCAGAAACTGCTTTAGAAACTCTGAAGTACCATAGAAATTTTTTTATCAGAAACATTTTCCAAGAGTTTCCTACATGTCAGATACTTTTTGAGGAGCTTTGCATATGCTATTTTTTACTTTTAGCAACAGAGGAGGAAAGAAGTTAATTTTCTAAACACCAGCTAGCTATGTGGGATTTGAACTCAAGTCCCCTTGACTTCAAAATATGTTATTTTCCCAATGTATTTCAGAGTCTCCAAAATGGTCCGCACAGTGCTTTGAAAATTTGAAAAGGATTAATTTTTTGAATCCAAAAGCAGGTTCCTCACAATTAAAACAATTAAAGAGCATCCTGTCTGCATGCCTGGCAAAAGAATTAAATCCATGTGGCCACAGTTTTCTAGATAGCAACAACTAGATAATCATTTCCTATTTTTTCCCCAGAATTCTTTCACTTAACACACAAATTTAGCCACCTGCTGAGAATATGTGGGAGGTGTTTTGGATAATTCAAAGTCATGTGCTTTAATTTTACATAGTAGACATTCAGTCCACACAGGAGTATATAATTGGAAAAGGGAGACAAAATTTAAAGTATAGGTGCGAGGGGTTAACAGTGGTATCTGTTTTAAGCAGTTTCCCTCGGGACAGATGCACTATCTGGTCATGCTTAAGGAAGTCTGCGGTGCTTCTGAAAATGATTCTACAGTAAATAATTCTCCATTTGTCAGAAATTTCCATAAAACTCACTTGCACAGGCTCATTTGATAAAGAAGTTTGGATCCAAACAGATGAAGGAGACAGGGATGAGAACTGTTGCTTTTGTTAAAAATTGTTTAAAGAATGATTAGGGAGACCAGGGTCAGAAAATTCTTGTTTGAAATCATTTGATTGGACTGAAAAAGCTCACTTCAACTCCAGCATAGTTACTTTCATGAATGAATAGACTGCTTGCAGAGCAAAGGTGCAGCTTCCTCCTTTGCGAGGTTAACAGATGACTGAAATACATGTTTTCTGATTAAACGTTTACTCTTCAGCAGTGTAAGGTGATTCTGGCACTTTCTCTGGCCCTTTCCACATGCCCACCCCTAAGGCCCCCTTAAACCTATACCCTTCTCTTCATTTATTTCCCAACTGTTGCTAAAATAAAACGATGAGTCATTCAAGTGGGGCTTGCATGGAAAACATGTGGATTTTCCAAGTATTGAAAACATACGGTGTAAATTATCAGAGAACTTTAGAGCTTAACAGAATCCGCTTTGATGATCTGGAGTTGTCGCTTAATCAGCTCCAATGGAAACAGGAAGGCCTAGTATCTGCCACTGCCAGGGATCGCCTCTCCGGGCGATTGGACAGCATCTTACTTGCCTTGGAGATAACAAACGGGATTGGACAGCATCTTATTTGCCATTCTAAGTCACTTGTATTCAAAACCAAAAAGCAGAAACAAAATCTTGTCCAGCATCTCCTACTTACAGGTGAGTATCACATGGAAACGACTCTTAGTTAGGGGATCATTAGGGCCAGGAGTGAGGCTTGCTCTTCTTGCAGCTCGCAGCACACTCGCCCTGGGCACAAAGCCCTCCACGGCTGGTGTTTAGGCCCAGCCACTGTTTCGTCAAGTGACCTTGTTCACAGATCAGGGCATATCCAGTTACTGCTTTTGTTTATGTGCGTCTTGGATTAGTGGACTGTGGAAAGGGCAGGTAGGAGGGGAGAACATTATCTAATTACCTTGATGGGGAGATGGGCAGATTAAAATTCAAGAAATCTCGATTGTAAGGCCTTAAGATGTTCTCAATCTGATGAGAAACGTGTCTGTCCTTGGAACATCTCCGGACTGCATTGCTCTAATCTATAGCATGTGGCAAATAGTACAGGACAGATTGTCCTGGGTATTAAATAATATCTGTGGGAGCTGAGAAACCTAATGGCCTCCGGACCAGAAATCATAAGAGATAATTTAGGGAAAGGCTGTGAGCAAAATCCCATTAAGTCTGCTTGGTTATTTCATAATAAAACTTCTGTTTTAGAGAATGTAAACATTTAACTTATATTCTTTCTTTAAAAAAGTTTTTATTTGATTTATTTTTAGATAGAGGGGGAGGGAGGGAGGGAGGAAGAGAGGTAGAGAAACATCAATGTGTGGTTGCCTCTCACGTGCCCCCTGCTGGGGACCTGGCCCACAACCCAGGCATGTGCCCAACCCGGAATCAAACCAGCGGCCCTTTGGTTCTCAGGCTGGCACTCAATCCACTGAGCCACACCAGCCGGGGCTTAATTTATATTCTTGACAGTACAAATGACTTTTTTATGTCAGTATATCTTAGAATAGCTGTCTATTTGCACTTTACCCATGCCACACCCAATTTCATAGAAGTTTAAAAAAATATAGATCATCTTCATAGGAAGATGTTACATCCAAACATCTCCCAGAAACAAAGCATGGATCATGGGCGCCCTCAGACATCTCCTCAATTCATCCCGCTCTCTCTTTTCCTTTAGAGTTAACATTCGATGCTGTTTTATATTGGCTTCAGCCATATTATTATATATTTGGTGGAGGGCTTAGCATAGCGGTTAGACATTTATATAATTTACAAAGTGACACCACACTTTTTAGTGACAAGATGTTCATACGAAGAGCAGCTCTAACTCCCTGGCAATTCCTTCTCGGACTGAGTGAAAGATGCATTCTGGTAATTTTCAAGTATTATGCATTGTGGGTATTAGATGGAATATTTTAAAACATGTTTTAGAAATGCTTTTTATGTCAAATATACTTTAAAAAAAATCTCCCCCCCCCAAATAAAACAAAATGTGTTTTGCACATCTATCTCCATGTCTTCTCTGAGCTTGTAATTCTTTGCATTTCATAATTCTTGGAACATTCCTTTTATGAAGGGTTGCCAGGGAAAATATTATATGCTCTATTCATTTTTTGGTTGTTCATCTTAAATTCAAATTTAATTGATTGATTGTCTTGTATTTTTATTGGCTAAATCTGGCACATTTGGGATAGTTTCCAGAATATTACTCACCCTGCTAGCCCTCTCTGGTTTGACTTTTAGGAATCAGACTTGCCTACCCCTTATAAACCATGTGATCTTGGACAAGTTACATTATCTCTCTGAGCCTCCATTTCATCATCTATAAAATAGGTGTCGCACCTCTCATGGCCAAGATGACCCCTGCTCACCAAAACCTGTGCATGCCCTTCTTCCCAGGCACACAATGGGACAAAGTTTCCTGGCTTCCCTTACCCCTGGGAATGGCCCTTCGGTTGACTTTCAGGCAGCGGAATGGGAGCGGCAGTGCTGTGTGCCCTTTGGGTCAAGGTGTCCATGGAGTCAGTGCTGTCTGGATGCTCGTGTTCTTCCTTTTGAACCGGTTGCAGAAGCAATGGGATCTCGGGGTTCCTGGAGCCTTAGAATGGAAGGGGGGCTGGGGCCCCTGCATCTCCCCATGAAAACAAAAACTTTCCATACTGGAAACATTGGTATTCGCTCTTCAAGTGAGAAAGAAAGAAACTAGTGTTAGGCCACTGAACTTTGGGGCTTAATTTGTCAAAACTGCTACTATAACTAACAAATGTAACATAAAAATTGCTACTGGAAGTGAAAGGCTGCCTTAGTGAGTACCTATAATAGGTGGCATTGACTTAGCATTTAGGCAGGACCAATGGTGGGGGGAGGTATTTCTGCCTAGAATACGGTTCTCTTCATATGATGAAACTGTTGCCTGGAAACAGATTGCATTACTACTGACCCGTATCTCTAAGGAAAGTGGTTAGAAGAACTAGTGCTAGTGTGGGTTGGCCTTTAGCTAGTACTGATGTATTTCAAGAAAGAGATGAACTCAGGAAAGGATTGATTGGTTTGAGAGCAGACACATGAGGGAATAAAAGTCAGAAATGTGGGTTCTTGCGGGGTTGAAAAGCAAGTGGCATCTGGACCCCAAATGGGAAGTGATAATTCTAGAAAAGGCTATCAGCAAAAAAGAGGACCCTTAAATCTTCCCAGCTACACATAAGGAATGAGCCCCCAAACAAAGATCAGATTCAGGTCAAATAAAGCCTGTGTACTCAAGCCTATGGTTTCATGTGGTGGAGAGATACGGACATAGGATTAGGAAGCTGAGAAATAAAGCAAACTCGATTATTATATCTGGGGAAAAAAACCTGAGGTCTCGGACATAGATCTGATTGGTAGAAAAAAGATCAGAAACTTTTTAAGAAACCGTATTAGTTTGCCAGGCTGCTGTAACCCAGGGCTACAACTTGGGATGTTTAAGTAACGGAAATTTATCGTCTCACAGTTCTGGAGGCTAGAGGTCCCAGATAAAGGTGTGCATGGGGCTGCTTCCATCTGGGGGCTGCTTCCATCTGGGGGCAGAGGGAAGGGTCTGCCCCAGGCCCATCCTCTTGACTTGCAGATGGCCGTCCACATCCGCGCAGGGTGTTTTCCTATGTCCGAGTCTATCTCCAATTTCCTCTTTTTACAAGGATGCCAGCCATTTTGGATTGGGCCCACCTTAATGACCTTGGTTTAACTTGCAAAGACCTGGTCCCCCAATAAGCTCACGTTCTGTGGTATTTGTGTGTAGAACTTCAACATACGGATTTGGGGTGACACTATTCAATCCATAACAGGAAATTTGAAAGGAAATTACACTTCCAAAGAAACAATTTCCCTGGGTGTTAAAGACCAAAACAAAAGCAAAACTCCCTGTGACTTTAAAACATTTTTTGGCACCAGAGGTTTGCAAAAGCAAGAAATATACTGGAAAAACCCTTCCACCCCCAACGCAACCACGTAACCATGACGATAATGGGCAATGACCCACTTCCCACGAGCCAGAGCTAAGGTCCCTGAGAACAGCGGAAAAGGGAAGTTCTCCCAGGGAGCATGGCCAGGGTCTAATCACCAAGAAGGTCCTCCTGGGCCATAGCAGGGATGCTTCCCTGCCCAACTGGATCCCCTCATCACTGTGGACCAGGGAGTGCCTTGTGGTTTCTGTGGCTTGACTGGACCTGCTACACTCTGGTATATTGGGCATGGGGTTGGAAGACAGATGTCTGCTCTTCTTTGTTCATAGGTGACCTGATCATGAGGACCCTCCTTTAGACTGATGGAGAGGTCACTGGATCCAGAGGTTGGAGGCCTGGTGCTGCTGAATGCTGGGACTCAGTGGAGAGGGAGAAGGGTGCCCCCCAGACATGCTGGTCAGCGAGTGGGTGGGGGACAGAGATTGCTTACTATTCACCCACATTAGTGCTTTCCTCCGCGTTCTCCAGCCTCTTTTGCAGTGAAATGGCCATGTGAGAGGTTTAGACAACAAAATGTTAAGTGGAAGCTCTGGGCACTATTTCTGGCCCACAGCTTTGGAGACACGATTATACCTTTGATGCTTCCGTTTCCTGTTCCACAAGCAACGTATTGAACATGACCTGGCCTTAGGAGAGTCTTAAAACTCAAGGGGTCTGGTCCTTGGAACAGCACGTGGAGGAAGGTTGTCCTCAAACCATAAATCATAGCACTGGACTGTAATTTGAAAGAGCAATAAAGTTCTATTTTGTTAAGTTGCTGAAATTTTGGGATCCATTTGTTATAGCACATAGTGTTTCTCTAATACTTCTGTAGGAGAAAATTTTATAGCTATTGCTCATATAATTTACTCTTAAAAAGGAACTATAACACTGGCATCTGACTCTCTAGTAGCTGGTTGCTGCTGCTACTGATTTTTCTTGGTATTAAAAATTCAACACAGCTCAAGGAAACAGAGAATTATAGAATTTTCAGATGAGAAAGGACCTACAAGCCAGCAGACACTACTTTGATATTGCAGATGAGAGGAGCAGTCTCAGAGAGGTTAAATAAACTTGCCCAAGTTCAAACTATTAGATAATGATCAAAACTAAATTTTGACCCAGCTGTTATTTGGAAGGTTCGGTGCTTGCAACCACACAGTTCTGCGTGTGTAATTTCTCAGATATTATTATCTGCATCGTTAATCTCACTGTCAGTTTGCTCTTGCAGTCAGGCAAAATCATATTCCCGTCCCATCAGCTACCTGTCTGCTGTGCGGCTTTGAGAGACTCATTCATCATCTCTGAGCCTCAGGTACCTCATCTGTTATGTGGATCTAATAATAATAGCAAATATATACAGTTGTTCCGGGGACTAAAATGGAGTAATATATGTAAAACACAAAAATACAGTTTCCTAGGCAGAAAATACTCAATGGTAACTGTGGTATGATCGTGAACATGGTTAAAAAATGGAATATGTTTGGTTCTATGTCATCTGCTTTATGGGGAGAGAAAGAGGAAAAAGACTCAGATTAACCTACATCTTTACAATTGATAGCAGAAACCTCATACCATTGTCATAAAGGGGCAGTCTCTACTTAACTTTAATTGGAACAAAAGGATTAACCACAGAAATATTCTGTAAATAAGAACCCTACCCTAAAATGGAAGTCCTAAATTTATCCCTGGTGTCTTTGAAAACGAGAACATTATGGACATAATGTTATTATGAGATGCCACAATCTGGACTAAGGGGATCTCATAATTCAGTTTTACAAAGCCTGTAAAGTCCAAAGAATTTAGCGAACAGACAACCGACACAAATGGGAAGTAAATTCTCTTTCAAGCTACGGTGAGAGATGAGGTTACACAGTCAAAGGAACCACCCGTCGTCTTTCACCGTTCACAAAGCATTTTGTCACATTCATGACCTCGTTTAGCCGCCTACAACTTTGTAAAATCAGGATTAGTTCTCACCCCTAGTTTACACTTGAAGAGTGAGCCTCACAAATTTCAAATGTCTAGTCCAAAAGTTACCTACCTAGTTAGTTGCAGAGGTAGGACGAAGCTCAGAATTAATCCCAAGAATGCTGTGCATTTCCCAATAGACCATTAGCTCTCCAGATACATGATCTGTTTCAATAGATGAGAAAGTGTTGATGAAATACAGGTTTGAACGGCAGTTGAAGTACTTGAAGAATGGTAAGCGTTTATTTAAGAAATCAATCCATGAATAAAAATGAAGCGAACATCATGGACAGAGGGAAGCCACCCAGAGAAAGATTTGCTGGTTAGGAAGAGAATTCTAATCAAAAGTGTGTGGTTCTTTATGGGATCGTTGGGAGCAGAAGCATCATATAATACTATATACAGAAGATAACAAGCATCAGTAGGTTCTAGAACCCTACCTATGCTCCACATTCCTCTTTATGAACGTTGCAATGATTATTAGAACTAAATATTTTGAAGGTAACTTCTCTTACCTCCTCTCTGCCCACCAGTCTATACGCTGGGCCTCTGTGAGGTTGTTTCTCTCACGTACCTAATGTCCTACCAGCAGCACACCCACGTGCAAACACGCTTTTGCACTCATGTTTGCTCTGCCTCTCATATCCCTCCTCACCCGTTTTATGTGGTTGATCAAGGCTTGATTTAGATGTAACCTAATCTGTTTTCCCAGATCCCACTAAATTAGATGTTCCTCCTCTCATCTCAGCTCCTGTGACACTGTCTTTTCGCTTAAAATAGAGCTACAGAATTGTCTGTTCCTTTGTCTGTCTCTTTTGTTGTCTTCAAGACCAGGTAATTGCATTTTTTTTTTAAGAGACAAAGGCAAAGGCATATTTAAAAGGAACAAAAAATAAAATATAAAAGGAAAAGAATCACAAGTTAAACAGCTAAAAAGTTAAAATACATCACAAATAACAGAAAGTCCAGAAAATAATGCCATGCTTTAATTTATGTCTCTTTCTCTTTTGGGGTTCACTCAAGTACCATCTCCTCCTTCCCTGACCACCCTATGCGAAGGCTCCCACGCCCTTTGTATCAGTTTCCATTCCCTCACCCTGATTCCTTTTATTCCATAGCTTGTGTCCCTTGGGCTGTTACCTCTATGCTTATTTCCTACCGTCTTCCTTCCACACTAGAACGTGAACCTTACAACGGCAAAGACATTTTCTGTCTAGTTTGTCATTTTGCTCAAGACCATGGTATGTGCTCAGTGAAAGGTTGTTGAGTAAATTTTGAACATTTTCCCAAAGAGTTTCATGTTAAACAAAAATGTATGTAGGGTATGATGTAGTTTTGTTAAAAAGTATTAATATGCACAGAAATAAACAAATAGACTAAAATATTAAAGTGATTATTCCTGAGTTATAAAATGATAGATGATTTTCCCTTCCTTCATGCATCCTGCTTTTATTCTACTTTCTTTTTCTCTTTTTCTCTTTACTTGGAAACTTCCCTTGTCATCTGCATTCCAGTGCCTCGTGTGGGGCTCCGCATGGACCTGCGCTTGGTGTGCTTCGCACCTGTGCTGTTAGACTTCAGCTCCCTGGTCTCTAAACTATTCTCCTGCAGCATCTCATCCACATCTTCAAGTATCACCTGTGGGCCACTGGTCACAAATCTTCGTTTCTAATCCCTAAATGTCCACGATCTCCAGACCTCTCTCCCACGTGGATAACTCCTTCAGGGAGTCCAAAAGGCACTGCAAATACAATTTGGCTAAGTTCTCACTCGTTTTAATGGACTAGCTGTGAGCCTGGCGCTGGGGTAGATGCTTTGTATAACCCACTTTTAACCACACTATAAAGCAAAGGAGAAAATTAAGGCTAAGGAAGGTTAAAGGACTCACAACAGCACTAAAAAATCTAATTTGGGGCAATTGGAGCACCTCAGCGCAAAAATCATCAGTTTTACTATGTGAACAAACAAACGAAAAAACAAGAAAAATATTTGCATAGGCATCATAGATAAAATGTGCCTAATATATAAAGAGTTTCTATATGTTGGTAAGAAAATATCAACAATGCAGTAGTTTAACGGGAAAAATGATAGGATGGGATGACTTATAGAAAAATACATATGAATACTTGTTAAATACATAGAAACATATTCAACTTCACTCATGGCAAGAGGAATGCAAAAGAAATTGTGAGGACATAACAGTTCCTACCTATTGGATTGACAAAGATCAGAATATTTGATATCATATTCTATTGGTGAATGTGTACAACCCCAGACATTCTTCTGAAATGTTGGTGGGAGTTTAAATAGTACAACTCTATGGAGAATATTTTGGCAAATGAAAAATGCATATATCTTTTGGTTCATTAATGTAACTTCTAGAATTTTATCTTACTGATAGATGTGCCACAGCCATGCACATTTAGGTTACTAGCAATAGCATCTTTATTTTGGAATTATGGAAGAATGAAAATGACTCCAAAGCCCATCAGCAGGAAATCAGTTAATTAAGATAATCCATAACATCAAATAATATGTAACTATCGAAGAGAATGAACTAGCTGTATACCATGGATATGGAAAGATCTCTAAATGAAATTGCACCAAATTGTTAAGTGAAAGAAGTGCGGAGCAAGCAAATATGCAGAGTATATTCACTGTGCAAAAAAAAAGAAAAAAGAAAAAGAACATATACTTACATGCCTATGAAAATAAAAGCAACTCCAGAAGAAAGTTATACTGTGAAGATTTCACCCCTTAAGTAAGGAAAATAGAGATGGTATGAGTCATCTTCAAAGTCAATCAGTTAATAAAAAATGCAAGCTCAAGTCACCTGACACTGATTGTTTTGCTTTTCTCCTGAGTTAGGGTGCCAGGTTTTTCTGGTGAGCAGTGGGAATTCAGAGATAAGAGACGTGGTTCTTACCCTGGAAGAACTTGTGGCGGAGAAGAAGCAGGCGTGGTAATGGTGCTAAGCTCAGGATTCTGAGGGCCAGCGTCCTGGGAAGTGACAGAGGGATTAGTACTTGAGCTGTGTTTTGGAAGCAGACATGTGTTTATGACTGATGAGTCACATCACTTAGAGAAGAAAAAAAGGATGAGAGCATGACTGAAGGCTGAAAACTCATTCATTCATTCATCCATCCATCCATCAAGAAGGTATTTATTGAACATCTGTTAAGTCCTGGGTGTGAAGTGGTGACCATGTCAGACAAGGCCACAGCCTTCTGTCACATCCTGGAGAGGGAAGACATGCTGAAGATGTACACAGATAAAACGATCTCGGAGGAGGAAGTGCTGTGATGTTTTATAAAGAAAACACAAAGGGGCGATGTCACACTGAATGAATGGAGGTGGCCAAGGAGGGCTCCTCAGGCCATGTCTCTGAGAGCATGCCGTTTAGGCAGAGACTTAAATCTCCTTCTTCTCCTCCCCCCCCTCCCCCCCCGCCCCGTCATCACCACTACCCTCTGTCTTTCTATCATCTTTCTATCCATATCTCTGTGATGAGAACCACACGCACACTTAAAATATTTTATTTACCACATAAAAAAAGTAAACCTAAGCAATCGAATTGTTAATCTTACGGGTCAACTTGACTGGCCATGCGGTGCCCAGATGAAATATTATTTTGGGGTGTGTCAGTGTTTTTGGATAAGATTAGCATTTAAATCAGCGGGCTCAATAAAGTCGATGGCCCTCCCCCACATGGGTGGGCACCAGCCAATCCTGGAAAGGACTGAACATAACAAAAGGCAGAGGCAGGAGGAATTCCCCCTCTTTTTTTCCTGCCTCCTCCTTCACCTGGGATGCTTCATCTTCTCTTCTCCTGCCTTCAGCCTGGGATCCACACCACTCATCCCCTGGTTCTCAGGTCTGGCCCGGATATCCATCACTGGCCATCTGAATCTCCAGATTGCAGATGGTAGAATGCAGAGCTTCAGAATCTGGCACGCATGATGCATTTAGAGTGTATTGCTCACACCAGCCCCATTTCATGTGCTCATCAGCCACAAGCTGCTTTTGCCTGATGCACTGGGTACCCCAGGTCCAGAGCCCGTGCTTTCTAAAACCCAGACTATATTCTGTGTAGAATGTTTCATAGGAAAACACCAGGATAATCGCTTGTAAAATTGTTATTGCTGACTAGAGATAGGTAGTCAGCTCTAGTGGATAGAACAAACACAACAAAATTAAGAGTTGGGACAAGATGAAGAGAGAGGAAGACATTTGGATTCCTTCATTCCAGGCTGTTTCTAAAGAGGTAAAGATAGTCTAGTCTCCCCGTTTCATCATATATCCCACCCCCCTTCCCACCTCTCTGTTTCCTTGCTTTCTTGTGACTGGATAGCGGTGGCAGAAGGCAGATGAACACAAATACTGATAACAGGGTTTACCCCTGTTCCCCAAGGCTTGCGAGCATTGGGTTTCTCTATAGGCGGACCGAATACATAACATGCAGCCAGGTGGCAATGAGCCAGGTCATCTTGTACGGGACATTATTCTGAAAGGTACAAGGTATGATTATCTTCACAATTTTGGAGCGGTTTTCCAACTTTCTAAACCCCCATGCAGCAAGTCCACAGCCACAATCTAAATATTGCCCTGAATAAGATAGATAGAAGATCTCTTCCTTTCCAACACAATATTTATGCTTACATGTAGGTCAGAGTCAGCCAAACAGCTCTTGTGTCTGCAAGTCTATTTTAAACTTGGCTGCCATGACAACCGTGGGATTGGGCCCAGGTGTCTTCAGCATGTTTGCAGGCCTGGCTGTGATGTCTGGGGAGTGGCACTTGGGAACTGCCGTAGGATAAATCAGCCCACTCAGTTCTAGGCAGGGGTGATGACCTGCCGGACGGAAAAAAGATTCTGTTCCATGTTTAAATTTATCAAGTTAGATTAGAAGACAGCCCAGTGGAGGAGGCTGGAATTACAAATGGGCAGTCTCCATAGCCCTCCAAGACCGAGGAAGCTGGGGTCCAAGGGATGCTGGCTCCCAGAATCCAGATTTTAGATTTTGGTCCTTTGGGTTCACATCTGAGTCCAAGGGTGCAGGCTCTGAGGGGATTCCCTGGCAGCAAGGCCCAGAACAGCTCACGCCCCTCCAGTCTAAACAGCCTGGCTCCACTTGAGATCAGCCCCCGGGGAAACAGGTGGGTAGATGCCCTCTTCTTCCCTCCCCTGACCATCCACCCGTTGCCCATCCCAGAGTTTGCTCCTAGGATGAGGTCAGCCATTCTACCACAGTGCTCCTCAAACTTTGCTGCATAACTGAATCCCCTGGGGAGCTTTGAAAACTCCTGACCCCTCGGCACGACCCCACCTCCATTGCATCAGACAGTCTGGGGCAGAGGCCTGGGAATTCACTTGTTAAACCTCCTGGGTTATTGTCACATGAAGTCACGGCGGAGATACACTGACTCACAATGAACTGAAGGAGGTGGTGGTAACGTCTCGATGCTTGGCTTATAGAAATTTTAAGAACAATTCTAGAATGTATATCAATATGGACCTTTCTTTTAATCATTTTTTTATTGTTGTTTCAATACAGTAGTCTCCATTTTCCCACCACCACTTCCCCCTACCCCACCTACCCCCATCCCCACCTTCCACCCTCAATCCTACCCCCACTTTGGCTTGGACTTTTCTTGATGAGCTCAAAGAATAGGGATGATCAAATCTTTTGCTTCTAGTTTACCTGACACTGATACAAAATAATAGTAAGTGTAATTAACCGTAATTTATCTCCAGGGCTGGGGTGGAAGGCGGCAAACAGCTTTGGAAAGGTCCTCCTTGCCTGGGTTCATTGTCCTGCAGTTAGTGGAAGCCCAGGGCAAGTGTAAGGATGACACCCTCAGGTCTGTGTATTAGCAAGTTCATCTAGTAAGTGTGAGAAAGTTGGATAGAAACGGGCATGAACGAAGGAAAAGAAACCAAGCGGGAACATTGGATAAGGGACCGACACAGCTAGACTCACACAGCAGGGGTCCGGCTCTCCTCTCCCCTCTTCCCCGCCAGTCCAGCTGCTCTTGATGAGTGTGGGTTAATTTTCTTGCGTGTGAATCATACCTTTCCTTTCTTGTGTTCAAGACCTTCTGAAAGCTACGTAAAATAGTCCTTAGGGTCCTACAGTAGAAGTCCCTCCAGCCTAGTTATTAATGCCTTAAGCAAACTACAGAGCAAACTGTTGAGCATATTGTGTGTGAGGCAAATACAGAAGCCTACTGTCCTCGATAAACCAAGAGAAAGCCAGGGGTAGACTTCCTTGGCTATTCAGAAAGAAAAAGCAAACCAAAGGGAACAGGCAGCAAAGAAACTGGTTGACATTTCTTTAAAGTTAACGCACTTGGACACCCGCAGTAATGAATTGCTTCTTTAACACCCACTGTTTCCTTGTTTCGCTGGATTCGCAGCTCTGATCTGGAAATCCCAGGTGTCTGAGTGAGGGGCGGAGCTATGAAAATTCAAGCAGAATGACATTTTCCAAGAAGAGCTGGATTAGCGGAGGGGAAATGCTGCCAAGCTGCAAACCTTTCAGGATGGAGGAATGATAAAACTGCATAGGCCCCATCATCATACCTTAAACATGAATTTATTCACACGGAAGCGATGGTGACCTTTGTTTCAAGGGAAGCTTGGGCTCCGCCGTCAACATTTTTCTGTGTCTCATGCTAATGTTCCTCTCCCCGGCTGCAAACCCCGCCTGCGCCCTCCTTGGTGTTTCCTCTCCTTCCTGCCTTTTCTGGGTGATTTTTTTCTGCGCACGTTTCTTAAAACTGTCAGAAGTTAGTATTATTTTATAACTCTGACCCAAACCTTGGGAGCTTAAAGAATAGGTGAGAGCAGACACCAGCGTGAACAGACCCCTTTAAACGAGTGCTCATAGAGTGAGAGAGGAGAAATCCAGGACTCCGCTATTGTTCTGGGAAGTGGTTTATGCTCGTCTGAACTCACTCTGTGTCATGGCGGCCACTTGAAGTCCCTCTCCTGAGGACATCCTTAGGGTGATAAACTCAGAGCACCTGAGACAGAGGACTGCAAAACAAAACAAAGGTAAGGCTCTGTGAAGCCTCCGAAGTCCAGGGACTTTCCGTATGTCCTCTAATGTTTATGACAGTCCTATGGGGCTGTCATCATCACTCCCATTTTACAGATGGGAAAACGGGCTCAGAAAAAGTGTTACTTCCCCAGTGTCACAGGGGTAGCGATTAAGAAGTCAGAACCTGTATCTAGAGTCACCTATCTTGAATGCCATAGTGATAACCGCCATTTATTGGTACCAGACACATCCCAAACACTCCAAAGACTTCCTATGCTCTCTCTTAGTTATTCCTCACAATTCTTTCTACCAATTTCCAGATGGAAAAGTTGAGGCTTTCGAGAGGTTTTGTTACTTGCTCATGGACGCCAGGAACAGAACTTCATGGGGTAGGAAAAACTATAAGGTGAATGAGAACGACATGTTTGTCCTGCCCAGGCCCAGGCCTTCTGGTGGGACAGCCTTCACTTGCCATGTTTGATCGTGACAGGTTTTATGATAATAACCTGACATTACGGGTAAATGCTGCTCAATTACGGGCAATTGAGGAGCAATTTGAAGCACTTTCAGGTGACCAGGCAATCCTTCTGCCCCGGAAAGTTTGTAGCATGGGGCAATGAGACCCTGCACAGTTATTCAAAGATCCATGCCCAAGCCAGATAAATATTGCTAATTGTCACTGTCGCCCTCGTCACACCTCACATGGTGAGCTCCAGGGATTAAATGAACAAGAGCTTCCGGGCGAGGCACAGGCTTTCCAGGGGCATGGATGTGTTTGGCGTTGATAAATCTGAATTTGCTCACAGGTAAGACTGAGTATTCCCTCAGTAGGCATGACGCTGGAATCTTTCAAAAATAATTATCTCATTTAATGTTCACAATGATTTGTGGTAGGTATTATTTTCCACTTTTTTTCCAGGTTAAAAAGAACCCCCCTGCCAAAAAAACCCCCAAACCAAAAAACAACCCAGTGAGGTATAGGCCATAAAATGATGGCAAAATAAGAATTTGAAAAATAGGACTCTGACTCTGAAAATATGCTCTTATTACAACATCATGATACAAACTCATGACTTCCTAATTCTGAGACCTCGATCGTACGATAGTTCATTGCACTTTTGGACGCACCCAGGTGCGTGTCCAATGAACTGCACATGATACACGCAGAAGCTTTGTCCCCAGAATTCCTCCAGTGTCCTTAAATACAATCATACTCTGGCTTGCTTCACCTCCTACTTACACGAGAAGAAAAACAGCCTTTTAAACCCATAATTCAGCTTTCACAGCTCTCTGGTGGGGAATGAGGGGATAAAAAGAGGGCACACAGACCTGTTTCCAAGGCTTCCAGCTGTGTCCATGAAGGAGTGGGCTGGTAGGAAATTCCAAGAGCTATTCTGGCAGGATTTGAACAAGAAAAACACCCTTTTTAAAGTTCCTTTCTGCTGGCTTGACTCTGAAACCAGCCCTGAGGTTCCCGGAGACCCATTTGTGATGGAGGCCATTTGGGAGGCCATTCGTCTCCGCAGCCGCTTTCCCTCCGATACGTGGTTATCATTTCCACGAGGTGCACAGAGCCGGGCCCGCAGGTTCACGAAGCAGCACGGGGTCTGTTCTTAGTCCGCGTGACACATCTGCCATATTGTCAGAGCTCATTACGTCCTCAGTAAAATGTCACACTTAGAGTATTTGGGGTTTATGAAATATACCACCATTCCGCTCTTCAGCAGGCAAATCTGGGCAGATGTTTTCTTCATTGGTTTATAAATATTATTGTCCATTATTGGGCTTGGATAAAGCTGGCTTTCCAATAACGACTATTTACAAATTGATTACAGATGAATTCAAAGCAAACACTTAAAAACACTTAACTGATTCAAGAGCTATTGGCATATTATTTGGTATAACTTAAGAAAAGGCCCTTTTAGGAGTATTTACTATGTACCCCAATTTTTTTGTGTATACACCCTAATTTCCCACTAGGCTACATGACCAGAGAGGCACCTTTCCCTTCCAGTGGTTATAAGAGGGTGAACAATACAAAATTGTTTAAAAAATAGTCTAATATCAGCAGTTTCATGGGGTTCAATCTAAAACAAATATGGAATATTTTTTGGAGAGACAAATATTAAGAAGACAGGCATCATGGTGTCAATTCAGTCAACTAAAATTTGAAAGCGGGTGAGCCTGTTAACCTGGTAGCACGGAATCACTCTTTATTTCTGCGTCCGGTGGGTGTAAAGACAAATCAATGTATTTTTGTTGCTTTGATTCAGTCACTAGTTCATTCCTTGACCATTTCGGTAACTGTTTCACATCTGTTAGGTGCCGGTTGGGCAAAGGCAGAGAGCTCACTGTCAAATGCAGGAGACGGAACAGTTAGCCGATGTCAACAGCACAAGACAGTAAGTGTGAGACACGGAAGAATTAAGTACAGGCACCATGACACCCTGGAAGGGCTCCTAAAGCTGCCTTGTGTAGAGGGGACACCTGAGCCGAGGTCTGAGAGACCAGTTAGGAAGCCTCAGGCAAGGGGGGTAGGTACCATGAGGATGCTCCGTCAAGAAGCAACAGAAAAGGGTGGATCTGCCACTTCCTGATCTAGGGCAGTGAGCTGGGGCTGAGCAAGGAGGCGCGGCCAGGCCAGGAGGGCCACTCCGAGCAGCTTGCTCTCCCCTGAGGAACATGGGGAGACACTGAAAGGTATGAATGCAGGTCATACCTACCTTTCTGTATTAGCACAGATCATCTGAAAAGTGACAGAGAATCAAAATAAGAAAGAATGGGAGTTTTTGCTGGAATTGAATCAAATTTGTAGATAATTTTGCTAACTGTAGTGACTTCTTTACATCGTTACTACATTTAGTCTTTTTATTAATGTTCATTATTTTTTTCATCATTTGGGGGTGTTTCTGTGTTTTCAAGGATGTTTTCTAATTTTCAAGTTTTCATTGTTGGGAGAGCTGGTTCACATCACTAATTCCACCATTGCTGAAAATAAAAATTTCCTTCACCAGGGATTCAGACTTGAACAGACATTTCTCCAAAGAAGATACACACAGATTCAACAAGGACATGAAAAGATATCCAACGGCATTGGCACTGAGGAAATACAACTGGAAATCACAATGCAGACACTTCACACCCACTAGGATGGATATCACAAGTGGAAAAAAGAGTGTCGGCAAAGATGTGGAGAAAAAGGAAAAGAATCACTGCATGACCCGGCAATTCTACCCCTTGGCATAGACCCAAAGGAATTGAAAACAGGTCCTCAAAACAAATATTTTCCCACAAATGTTCATAGCAGCAGAATTCACAGGATGAAAAGATGGTGACATCCTAACTGTCCATCAGTGGGTAAGTGAATGAACAAATTTTCATGCACGTATACATTATTGAGCCCTGAAAAGGAATCAAGTACTGATACATGCTGCTAAGTGAAAGAAGCCAGTCACACAAAGGCCATGTGTTGTGTGGTTCCCTCTATACGGAATATCTGGAATAGGTAAATTCATGGAGACAGAAGTTTGATGGTTGCCAGGGTATCAGGGTGAAGAATAGAGGATAAGTGTTTAATGGGTATTGGGAGTTCTTTCTTCTGGGTGATCAAACAGTTTTGAAACTAGGGAGGGGTGGTTTACAACATTGTGAATGGAACAAATGCCACTGGCCTGTACAATCTCAAATAATTATGTTTGTAAGTTTCATTTTGTTACCACAGTTGGTTAGCTAATTATGAACAAGAAAAGAGAGCAAAGGGAATTAACAAACCTGGGAATTCACAAACCTAGAAATATAAATTCAACTTAATGATTTTTTTTTATGGGAAAGAATACTACTGTTATGGACAGCTTCAGGTGAATGAATTACTGATGAGCTAGACAATTTTAAAATTAATTTTTATTATAATTAAAGATACAGTGATAAAATGCATAGGCAGATGTTTTAAATCATGTACAAATCACTACGTTCAGTTTCTTATAGGACCTGTAGAAGTTGTAGGAAATGACAGAAGAAACATCCAAATCCATGTATAATCTTAGATTTTAAATTAAATGTATTTAAAAAAATAATCACACAGAATTATGCTTTACTTTTAACAGGATTCCAGTAGAAAAATCTCTTTGAGACAGATCAAAAAACCTGTCCAGGTAGAGCCATTATGTTATTTACTAAAATCACCCAATAACCCAGTTTGCCCCGGACTGGGAGGTCTCCCGGCTGCAGGACTGAAGCCTGGGTGGCCTTGGGCAAACCACACGGACGGCTGGTCATCCTCTTTTTCACTGTCCCATTTTATAAAGTAATGAAAATGACCACGGTGCCTTTTAATAAATGGCCTTTCCATACAGAAGTACTATTCCTATACTGTTTAAAATGATCTCTCCTGTTATCGTTTGTTTGAAAACGTTTTTGAGGTATCTTTGACCTATTAAAATTGTATGCATTAAGGTGTGCAGCTTGATGTTTTGAAATATGTCTAAATTTTGAAAAAGATTAGCACGATCAAACTGAATAATTTATCACCACTACATAGTTACCATTGTATGTGTGTGTGTGTGTGTGTGTATTGTATTTAAGACTTATCCTCTTCGCAAATTTTAAGTATGCAGTGCATGTTGTTAATGCCATCTCCATGGTGTACATTAAACCTCCAGAACTCACTCATCTTGCGTAACAGACTTTGGGTCCTTTGACCAAAGTCTTCTCACTCTCTCCTCCTCCGCCACCTCTGGCAACCACTCTTGTCCTTTCTGCTTCTGTGAGTTTGGCTGCTTTGGGTACCACATGCAAGTGAAGTCATGCAGTACTTGTATATCTGTGCCTGGATTGTTTCACTTGGCACACTGTCCTCTAGGTTTACCACGTGTTGCCAATGGCAAGTTTCCTTCATTTTAAAGACTGATTAATATTTCATTATATATAATCTACATATATATGTGTATATTATATGTATATATAATTTCCTCATTCATCTATTGAAGCACATTTAGGTTGACATCTTGGCCATTGTGAAAAATGCTGCAAAGAACACGGGGCGGCAGATCTCACTTCATGACACCGACTTCATTTCCGCTGTATACACACTCGGAAGTAGTGTTGCTGAATCATATGGTCTTTCTGTTTTTAATTTTTTTGAGCAATCTCCATACTGTTTTCCATAAGTGCTGCTCCAATTTACATTCCCACCAACAGTGCACAAAGGTTCCTTTTTCTCCTCATCCTTGCCAACTTTTATCTTTTGTCTTTTTGATAATAGCTGCTCTAACACATGCAAGGCAGTAGCTCATTGTGGTTTTAATTTCATTTTCCTGACGATAAGTGAAAAGTGTATGAAGACTTAAATCTTTTTTTGAAAAACTATGTAAGAACCGTCAGCTCTAGATGTACTACAATTTATATTATGAAATAATTTACCAGTATTGTCACAACCTATAAAATACTTTTAATAGACCTAGGAATCATTGCATCAGCAGAAATATCCTTCTGAAAAATAAAAATTATTTGTGATTTTGCATTTGCCATGAGTGACTGACATCACTTTTAATTATATAGATTGAAAATGAAGTTACTAAAAGTATAAATTTTGATGACCTATGAAATAAAATTTCAGAAAAGCAAGGCATAAAAATGTTATGATCAGTAAAGATATCACATTATTAAAGTATTATTTATTATACTACATAAATGTGTGACAATGGATTTTTTTGCAATTTGTAAGTTTATGTTATTAGTCATGTATTACTATTATCTTTTCCAGGTCTCATAATTAATACAATATTTTTTTAAAAAGTCCTATATTATAGTGTCTTTCTTTGTTCTTCTTCATTCTGCTTTTTGAATTAGAGGCCCTGAGATAGCATTTTGCAGTGGGCACCACAAGTTACGTATTTGGCTCCCGTGTGACTCCTGAACTGTGGGCTTTCCCACCTCCTTCAGGAGATCCAGGCTTCCAGATCAGTTTTTTCCCTATGGGAGAAGGTTAAGGGGGAACACCCACCTTCTCTGTGTCAGTCTCCTTCTTTCCATAAAACCAGCCAGAAATTTTCCAGCAAATGATATTTCCATAGGATTACCCGGATGATAGCTGCACATCAAGTTGACAATCTAAAGTATTTAAGACATGGTCTTTAAAAAAGCTAAATCATATCAATAACCAACTGCCAAACTGTGTCCTAGATTTGATGTTGGATTCAATCCTTGGGCAGAAGAGAGGGAGAGAGATTTTGCTGCAATCGGTCCTCTATATGACAAATATTCTCTGCAGTGTTTTTCCTATACACTGCCTCATTTCCTCCTCACGACAACCCTATGAAGGCATTCCCCTAATTTTAAGTTAGGAAATGATGCCCCAAGAAGTCCAATTGGAGCCTTAACTCAGTTGAATGTTTTCTCTGACACTCGCGGGCTCCTATGAGCACATTAATCCAGAAGCAGGATTCCCCTGGAGATCACTTGCCAAAGACACCAAGAGCACTTTAATATATTTGCTCTTTGCCCTTTAAGAAAACAGGTCTCTGGGAAGCCAGGCTGCTTACTTTAGCTTTCAGAACTGAGAATGAAAGGAAGCAAGTTCTCTACGATAAAGATCTTTCCTGAGATGCTCCCTGTTTAGCATTAACCTTGCCTTCCAGCATTTCCTGTTACTCATCTGTTAGGAGTTTCTGCCAGTTAAGGAAGGTATTTTTTTCTCTGTAATCTTTTTTTTTTTCAGCTTTGCTATTTATTCTCCATTTGTAAACCATCTAAGTTTGTTCCTGTAGTCAATAGTAGGCTTTCTTTAACTTTTGACATGATTTAAGTCTCAAGGTAGTTTCGGTGTCGTTCCTTCGACAAAAATAGACAAAAAACAGCCATGGACAGAAAGTTTGGAGTCACCTTGTGACAGAAGAGGATCAGGGAGGTGTCCAGCTCACAGGGAACAGTCACTAGCAAGTTCTTCCAAGAGTCAAGGCAGGTGTTCACCCTTCTGGACCCTAATTGCACTGATAGAAGAGTCTTTTGAGAACCAAGGAAACCACTACCTAACTGGATAAGGAGTTGTCTCTGTGCATTTACCAATGGACACTTGACATTTACACAACAATAGGCAAGAGCATATGCAGTCCTGGATTAGCCAACATTGAGTTTGAGTCTTGACCTTGAGAAAGTTGTCTAATTCTTCTAAGTTTTGTCTCCTCTATAAAATGGACACATGATAGTATTTGCCTAGTGGAAGGTAGCTGACAGTCTAAGCGAGGTCTCTGGGCACAGGGGTGGAAAACTTGGGTCTAAAACAGTTGATCAGTACAGCCAGTTTTGTCTCCTAGGGGATAAAGAAGCCATGGCTGCTGACATCCCTGTGGGGACACAAAGAAGGAGTCTGTGACATTTCAAGATGGAGTGAGGTCAGCTCCAACAGTGGTAAGAGAACTTGAGGCCTCGCGGTAAGATGTCAGTGAAGAAAAACAGATCATCATGAGCACAGAGCTCTACGTGATAAAAGCACTTCTCTTTGGGGGGAAAATTACTGAGTAGAAAAATTGCAAATTCAGGCTCACCATTGGGCAGCTCCAGGTGCCCCGCAGACTGTACTCAGCCTAGTTTTCTGCTTTTGCTTCTGCTGGGCACCTAAGAAGCTGATCATTACTTACAACGATCACATGAAATGTTTGGCTTGACCTTTTTGGAATACACAGGTATTTCAGATGCCTGAAGTCCAACTGATGCTTAAGAATTCTCAGGGGATATTCTCCAACTCGCCTCCCACAGCATTCAGAGCCAGAAGCAGAGAGACGGGTTTCTTTGCACTCTCTTTCTGTAATTTTTCTTTTTTCTGGAGGGTAATTTTCCTACTCTACCATTTTTTTCATTAAGTCTATAGAAGTTCTTGGGTATCCTGGCATTAGGCAAAAGCTTTCCATACGGCTACCCTCCTTGTGCCAGCCCCAGGCATTGCCTTCTGTGCTCCAAGCCTGTTAAGAGAGGTGTGCCCTTTCCGGGAGCACCCCACATGGCCCCAGGGGAGCTGATGCTCTCTCCTTACCTCTGGATTCAGGGTCCATATGGCTGTTGGACTCTGAGTTTTTTTCCTTGGTGTCATTTCAAATTAGGCAATCATTTAAATTATTTATATATGTGTTCTAATAGATGTAAATATAAGATTTATGATAATATGTATAATAAACTTATATACAAATATATGTGACAAATATTCATGATATCTAATCAACCATTTTGTCCTTCTTAACCTAATTTTTTACTCTTGCTTTTTTTTTTAATGTATTTTATTGATTATGCTATTATAGTTGTCCCATTTTTTCTTCCCTCTATTATCCTCCACTCTGTACCCCCCTCCCACCATCATTTCCCCACCTTAGTTCATGTCCTTGGGTCATACATATAAGTTCTTTGGCTTCTCCATTTCCTAAACTATTCTTGACCTCCCCCTGTCTATTTTCTACTTACCATTTATGCTTCTTATTCCCTATACCTTTCCTCCTCTCTCCCCCTGCTCCCTCCCTACTGGTAACCTTCTGTGTGATCTCCATTTCTGTGATTCTGTTCCTGTTGTAGTTGTTTGCTTAGTTCATTTTTGTTTTTGTTTAGGTTCAATTGTTGATAGTTGTGAGTTTGTTGTCATTTTACTGTTTGTATTTTTGATCTTCTTTTTCTTAGATAAGTCCCCTTAACATTTCACATAATAAGGGCTTGGTGATGATGAACTCCTTGAACTTGACCTCATCTGGGAAGCAATTTATCTACCCTTCCATTCTAAATTTTAGCTTTGCTGGATAGAGTCATCTTGGATGTAGGTCCTTGCCTTTCATGACTTCAAATACTTCTTTCCAGCCCCTTCTTGCCTGCAAGGTTTCTTTGGAGAAATTAGGTGATAGTCTAATGGGAACTCGTTCGTAGGTAACTGTGTCTTTTCTCTTGCTGCTTTTAAGATTCTTTCCTTATCTTTAATCTTGGGTAATATAATTATGATGTGCCTTGGTGTGTGCTTCCTTGGGTCCAGCTTCTTTGGGACTCTGAGCCTCCTGGACTGCCTGGAAATCTATTTCCTTTGCCAGACCAGGGAAGTTCTCCTTCATTATGTTTTCAAATAGGTTTTAAATTTCTTGTTCTTCCTCTTCTCCTTCTGACACCCCTATGATTTGGATGTTGGAATGTTTAAAGTTGTCCTGGAGGTTCCTGAGCCTCTTCTCCCTTTTTTGAATTCTTGTTTATCCATTCTATTGTGGTTGAATGTTTATTTCTTCCTTCTGGTCCAAATTGTTGATTTGAGTTCTGGTTTCCTTCCCTTCACTGTTGGTTCCCTTTATTTCACTTTTCATAGCCTTCACATTTTCCTCTATTTTATGACCATACTCAACCATTTCTGTGAGCATCCTGATTACCAGTGTTTTGAACTGTGCATGTGATATAGGTTGGCTATCTCTTCATTGCTTCGTTGTATTTTTTCTGGAGCTTTGATCTGTTCTTTCATGTGGGCCATATTTTTTTTGTCTAGGTGCACCTGTAACAAAGTAAGGGGTGGAGGCTTAGGTATTCACCACGCGGGGCAACCTATGTCACTGCGTTGTGATGCTGTATGTGGGGGGAGGGGTCTGAGAGGGAACAATGCCGCTTGCACAGCTGTCAGCTGGCTTTCAGTCACTTCCCCCGCTATGCACAGCAAATTGGGCCCTTCTGGTGCTGATTCCCAGGTGGGTGGGTTTGTGTATGTTCTAGGACCCAGTTGGTCTCTCCAACTAACTCTCCTGTGAGGCTGGGAGTTTCTCCCACTGCCGCAACCCCCACAGGTGTTCTCAATCAGAGGCTTTGAGGCTTTATTTTCCCACACTGAAACTCAGGGTTACTCAGTCTGTCTTGCTCCCCTGTTGTTCCTCCTGGTTTATCCACATGCGAATGAGGGACTGTCCTGTCCACCAGCTGCTGCCTTGAAGCAAGTCCTCTCCACTCAGTTGCCCATCTCTGCCCCTCCTACTGGTCTGGGTGAGTGTTTTTTCTTTAACTCCTTGGTTGTTGAACTTCCATACCGTTCAATCTTCTGGCAATTCTGGTTGTGTGTGTTGTTGTTGTTTTTTAAATTTGTTGTTGTCCTTCTTCTGGTTGTGCAAGGAGGCACAGTGTGTCTACCTATACCTCCATCTTGATCAGAAGTTACTTGTTGCTTTCTTAACATGTTTGCAAAGCTTTGCTCTTCTTCCCTGTCCCTCAACCTAAAGAAGTTTGAGGGTGGCCACAGTACTTACTTCCTTATTCATTTATGTGTTCATGTATTTTGCAAAAAGTGACTTTCTCCTGCTTGTTATTTGGGACGCAAGGGTGAATAACTGATTTTGTCAGGAAAGAACTCACAGACCGCTAGGGGAGATAGACTACTAGTCTGGTAGTAAGTTAGAGTGTGACAATTTAGGTAAACTCTGGTTGATATGGAAGGACAGAGAAAGGGGACCTTACCCAGACTGGTGTGGGCAAACTTTCCCAGGCTTCTGGAGGACATGGCACTTGGATTCTTATGAAGAAAGAATGAGAAAGAAGAAAGGACTTTTCAGGAGCCACATGTGATTAGGCAGAACTTACTGATGGTCTAAACCTGTCTGATATTTTTCTAACACAATGGTTTCACTTGTTATTTTCTCCCAGTGTGATTTTTATGCTCTGTACAAATTTTTAAGTTTTTGCAGTACTTTAAGTTTGGAACACAATGTTTCTTCTCTGAAGCCCACCCTGGAACTCTCAGGAAAAATTATTATCTCCCCATTTTGTCCTTGGTGCTCCCCATCACTTGGCTTTCAAGTCCCTCATGGAAACTGTCTCAAATTGTAGTGATTCAGGAGTAGGTTCCCATGGCTCATGAACAAAGAGCAAAGTACTCACATTACTTTTCTCTGTAACCTTGTGGCCTTGAACTTTTGCTTTTACTCTCCCATGTCTCTGCTTTACTAAATTAGGAAATAACAAGATCAAACAACTTTCAACACAACAGGATGGACTTGGGTTAGACACACCATTGGATTGCTTAATAGGAAATGTTGTTACAAGGGCAACAAGTCAGAGAGGAGCAGCATGAAGCAGCAGTAGGCTTTCTGTCCTAAAGCATAGCAATCTTATTGTTGTGAGTTCTTCCTTCGATTCAAGTCACTGTGGGATCTTATCATTCTCACGTTGAAGATTGATCAGTCAGTATATGGGAACTGGAATGATTGGAGAGATGGTGGAGAAAGGGGCCAGGATCACTTGGAGATCTCTGGTTTGACCATTGGCCAAGTAAGGTTCTGTCTCCTGAAAGAGATCAGGTCTAGAGGTGATGCGGTATGGATATAGTGACGGAGACTGGGGCTTGTCTGTGAAACCAACAGGTGGGAATGACAAGGTGACAGTTGAACATCTGGAGCTCTGTAGCGTGCTCTGTTCAGGAGGCTAAAAAACAGAAAGAAGTTAGTTTTAAATTTTCCTAATATGTTTTTTCCTGATTTAGTCAACTTTATCAATTTTCATCTTTCAAATGAAGCACCCCAAATATTCAACTATAACCCTATGACTCCTAAAGTCCCCCCTATTGTTTTGATTATTCTTTTATGGACAGAGGATGTGAGGAAAGAAGACATGAGTTTGCCTCCATAATTCCTCTGCCAAAATCACTGCATCATCTGGGACATGACCTTGGCCCTTTCTGAGCCTCAGTTTCCTTTCTCTATAAAAGAAGGGAGTGGAAGAACTGATCTCTTGGGTATAATTTTCATCTAAATTCTTCTGATTCTCAACCTGGTTTGGAGGGAGTTCAGCATTAAAATCAGAACTCAGACCCTCTTGGACTCTTGCCGTGTCCATAAAAATAGAACAGCCATCCACGCTCCCAGCCCCGTAGCTGCCCTGCTGTTCCAGGACACAGGGTCAGAGAAAAGAACGAGCAAATAAACAACACAATCTAATTGTCACATCACAGGTCAATTTGTGCTGCCTTATTTTTCCTTTTATGTTAAAAAACAAACAACGATGATACCAAAACCCTGACAGGTCAAAGAAAAATAATTGAAAGAATGACATTCGAATCTTCATAAAGCAAATTTTCTCTTTTGTCAGAAGGCTGGGGGTCAACAGCCCAATACTATGGTGATGTACAAGTTCACAGATTGCACTAGACTGTCGTGATAGAGGTACCTGTGTGATCTTCTGGGTATACTGTGCTCATTTCACTTTAATGCAATTTTTTCTTCTCTTTGTTTGAGTCTCTCTGCTCTAGTCGCCACCCTAGGGCCAAGGTCTGAACCCTTTTCCTGTTTGTACTTTTGACTCCTGATTGCAGTTCCTGTTTGACACTCAGTAGATATTTGTTGATTGAATGAAAAATAGTCATTATTACACTGGAATTGTGTAGTGCAAAATCTGTAACTGCAAATAGCTTAACAACAAAACAAAAGAGAGTCATTAGAAAGTGAACTTCGACTTCTTATTTACAGGGCCCCCTTTCAGAGTAAATTCCTTACAAGAGGCTGTAGCACCGAACGGGCCCCTCGCCATCAGGCCCAGTGATATTTACAATACATTCAGGATCATCTGAGGAGAGGAGAAGGGACGGGCACCTCCTACAAGGTTCATAGCAGAGGCTGGCTATTTTCACACTGCCATGCTTTCATGGCACGCCACTGTGCGTGGCAGGATTTAGTCTTGAATCGAGGAAAGAGTTAATAGTGCGGGGAAATGATGCAAATCCATGTCGTTAACTAAGGCTGAGTTGAGATTTGAGTTACTCAAGAAACACATTTGCTGCTTTGATTCTGAAAATGAAAAGTGACACTTGGGGTAGACATGAGTCATCAGGTGATAGGAACTGTGGTTCCCACAGCTCGCAGGACCCGGAAATTATGAGATGTCTTGATCTGCTGAACCCTGACTTGATGGCTTCTGCAGGCACACAGCGAGCTGTAAGATCATGACTGTGTGCAGCGAACATGTGCTAAGTTCACACATTTGTTCAGTTATTCCAGAAAGCGATTGTTCTAGGCACTGTTTTACGTGCAGGACTTGTAACCATGAATGAAATCCAATCTCTGCATGCAGAGCTGGGGGGAAGACTAGAGGAATAGAGGGATCATTAAAACCGAGTGTGCCAATGCTGGGATCAACATAAGCACAAGGAGCAGGGAACACATCAGATGATTTAGCTGACCCTTGGGAGATGAAGGAGAGAGCTAAGAAGCCTTCCCAGAGGAAGTGATCTCTAAAAACTTCATTCAGTCTTTCACTCTCTTCAGGCTTTCAGTGGATTGGATGAACTCCCGGCACACTGGGGAAGGCTGTCGTCTTGACTCAGTTTCCCTATTCAAATGGTAGCCTCATCTTGTAACACTCTCACAGGTCCATCCAGAAATAATGCTAACCCCGGTAGCCTGGTCCCGTTGAGTGGACCCGTACGAGTAGCCATCACACTAGGCTCCTCCACTTAGTTGCTGGCTTCGCTACCTTACAAATAGCTCACCGACACCTTAAGGCCTTACTTCTTCGTTAGCTAAATGAAGATGGTCAGGTTAAGCTCACAGCAGACACAAAGAAGAGTTGTGAGGGCCGTAGCAAATAAAATAATGATGACAATGATATCTGTAATTAACTTTGATTGAGCCCTTTTTTGGAGTGCTCTGGCCTCTGTGCTAGGCACTTTATCAGCAATACAGCATCTTATTTGATGCAGTTTTACCATAGTAAGGCATCCATTAAAATATGGGCCTGTTCAAACTATATTTTAAAGTAATGAAACATTTTCTTCCAATGGTGTCTTAGCCATAAGTTCAAAATATAAAACAAATACAAAGAGAGACGACCAGGTTGGAGTAGGACCGATGAGCGAGTGCCCTTGTGTCTCAGGATCCCCCCTCCCCCAATCTCCATGTGGTTGTTAAGCACAGCTGAACGACCACTAGACTGGGTGGAATGATTCCATCTTGTGAAGTTCCAAAGACCAAAGCAAATTTCTCCGAATCTATTATGAGAAGGGGTTAAGTTAGAATACATCCATTGGAAAGACCATCGCTCTTAGGGAACTTACTGAGTTGTCTGTGTTTCAGATTTTATCTACAGGGTTGTTTTAAGGTTAAAATGGGATAGGAGTTACTACATGTTATCATATAGAGGCTGCTGAGCACATAAAGAGTGGTCATTACATGCTAGCTCTTATCATCATTAGTTGTTTCTGAATCTAGCAGTCAGGGGTGTGGCAGTGTTCACAATCTACACTCCACCATTCAGATAGTTTCTTACGAGGCATCTGGAGTCTCACAGGAATTCTGCATACACATTGGAAGCTCCTAGCCTCATGGTTTTCTTGGAGGGTGGTCTCTGTATTTTGTATTCTCGCTTTTCAGGATCACATGTTTGCCCGTTTTCTCTTTATCTTGTGCAGTCCCATCCTTTTGCACTCTTCCACGGCAGAAACAATCAGGCTCTTTATAAATAAATTGTCCTTTCACTATGCGGAGACACTTTCCCACTTAGAATAGGGTTTAACGTCCTCCCGGGCTCTGGCCACCCACTTCCAGGGACTCAGGCAATGTTTGTGTTGGACTCATTTGTAGGTAATAATTAAAGCCAGATATTCGCTCATTTACTCACTTCCTTTTACTGAATTAAAAATTAGGTCAAATAAAGGACTAGGCCTCTGGAGCGTTAAAAATAATACAAGCCTTATTTTTAGGGGACTCAAGGTCTAATAAGAAAAATAAGTCATGAGCATGATGACCATAACATAAGGTGGGAGTCGATCATTATCACAAAGGGGTTTCAACTAAGTTCCTTGAGGAGTCAAAAGCAGGGACAGAGGGAAGGTGGGGCCGGGGAGGGGTGATTCAGGTGGAAGGTAAATAACATCCTCACCTGAGCATCAGGGAGAGAAGGTATGAAAAGCAGAGAGACGGTTTGCTAGAAGCAGAATACGGTGGCGGGAAGTGAGGCCCAACGGCGACACCGAGGCAGCCTCGGGAGGGCCGCGGTGGGTAAGTCCAGGAACGGTGCTTTGCTTGAGAGGCAGAGGGACAAGTGGAATCATTTGGAGTCGGATGTGCCCATCATCATAGCTGACCTTTCAGCCCGGGGTGTGTCCGGGTGCGTGATGTGGAGGGGGTGCCTCGGTGTCCAGGGGAGCGGCCACAGAGGCAGGCCTTTGCTGGCCAGTACGTGCCTCGTGGAGCATGTGCAGTGGTGTGGGACGATATTGCTCTTCGCTGTTTCTTCCCGCCCTCTCTGCACTTGTTTACCTCCCCTCCTTTTCTCGTCTGCTGCACTCTCTCACCCCAGGAGCCCCCGGGCACTGGGGCCAACCTGCAGATCTATCCTCCACGCTGCTGTTGCTTAAGAGTGGAGCTGGCCATGTGCCTGCCCCCCTCAGGAACCTTCCATGGCTCCCTCTTTCCTGTAGGGTAAAATCATACGTCAGAGAGAGACATTCTCATTCATTTTAATCAGGTGGCCTGCTCTGACTTCTGGAGAAGCCATATTACTGGGGTATCAGGGGAAAAATAGGTCCAAACTTGTAAACAAAGGAGACTTCATTCATAAAAATCCAGATCTTTGAAAGTTTAGTCATTCAGTATCTGCACCTTTAAGCATCACTTGGTTGTAGCCACACCCACAAAAGGCTTTGCCCTGACACAGAGGCCAGTGTGGTATGGGGTTGAGTCAGGGGAGGGACTTTGAAAGTTCCCTCTGGACCAGGGCGAAGGAAACTTTGTGACTGTAATCATTCATGGAAGAGGGAGGCGGCTCAGTGGGACAAGCACTGGCTTTGGAGTCATGGGGGCTTGGGTTCAAGTCCAGCCACGTGACCTCTGCAGGTCCTCACTGTGAACTTAGGTTTCCGACAGTACTAAAGGTGGTTGGCAGCCATTTGCCAGCATTATGAGACGTGCATGGTGTATGATACGGGCCTTGCCCAGGTCTTGAGGGTTGAAGTCACCCTTGTGAGTTGTGGAACAGTTGCCCACATCTGGGGTGGGGAGCGTGTTGAGGTTTTCCAGAGTCAGGGGGTCTGGGGAGGTGACCAGCAAGACAGAAGCCACTGTGTGGCTGGGGAGTGAAGACGTGGCCCTGGCTGGGAGCGTACTTGGCACTTGACTAACAGGCTTGATGCTGGGCCAGCTCACTGAGAGCGTGGCCGCTTGGGTGACGCCCAGCTTCGCTGTCCATCTCGTCACAGCTGCAGCCTGTTCACTCCTTTCCAGCCTGAGTGAATTGTTTTGGATACCTACTATGTGCCAGGTGCTAGGCTGAGGCGGTCTGACCTCATCAGTGAGCAAACGGCAGGGCCAAGGGGCTGATGATGGCAGAGGGCCCAGTGGGGTGGGGGGAAGGCAGGGGACACAGTAGGGAGGGGACAAGGGGGTGCACCAGCTGTTCTCCAACTTTGGTTTTCTCTCCGAGTTGGACGATGAGCCTGACAGCAGGCTGCACATGAGGGACAGCAGGGTGCACACTCGGGAAGATGGGGGAGCCGTGACTTGGATGTTTTAATGAAATGGGTAAATTAGGAAGTGAGAGGTGGACTTCTGTGGACCTGCATCCGCATACCTCTGGGGACCGCTGTGCACTGAGTTACAGGTCCCATGTCCCTTCTCAAAGCATGTGACACGCTGGGTCACCTCTGTCATGGATAAGACTGCCTCATTTGTGCCAGCTCTGTGAGGAGGGAAGGACCTTCTGTCTGAGGCTCTGGGGAAGGGAACAGGGGCGTTAATGCACGTCCGCACCTAACAGGCTCAGCAGGCTTCCCTGCCCGTGGGGGTGCAGAGTGGGTCACACCCCGGAGGATCACCTTTTCAGGGCACAGATATAGTCACAGGCATCTTGGCGTGCCCTGGGGTGAGCCCACCGGGGAGTGATGCCTAATATGAATCTGTGACATGAACGACGGCCCTCGGAGGCCAACTTGGTAACCAAGACAAAGCTACAGACCCATTTTCCCGGCACGGCGGTTCACGTCACTGGCGAGAGCAGGCTGTCAGGCGCAGTCTGGCAGGATGACCCCACACAACTCCAGGGGGCGATGTGCACCGTGCTTCACAGTGACCTGAGGTGGCAGTGAGTGCAGGAGGCCTGAGCGGATGTCACTGCCTCTGCGCCTCCTCAGGCTCCCAGCCCATCTCCGGGTGGGGTTATCACAGGTGGCTGCTGAGGTCAGGGGGCCACCGCCGCTGTCCTTCTGTCCATGGACGTGAGTCTCAGGGCAGGGCCCCTGTGTTCTAGCCATGGCCTGTCACAGACCCCGCCTGCCGCGGGCAGGTTGCTTAGCGTCTCTGCCCTCAGCATCCTGATGGGTAAGGTGCTGGATCTGACATGTTCTATCAGATTTTTGACAATCCCTATGGGCATATTGAAACCTGGGCGCCCCTCTGTTCTGTTCTCTGTTCTCTTCGCCAGCACCTTCCACCCTGCTGGATACAGGTCAGAGTCACATCTTTGGAGCTTTCTGACACCCAGTCTGAGTTACAGGTCCCATGTCCCTTCTCAAAGCGTGTGACATGCTGGGTCACCTCTGTCATGCGTAAGACTGCCTCATTTGTGCCTGCTCCGTGAGGCGGGGGTTTGTCTTAATTATCACTGTACCCCCAGTCCTGCACGTAAGAAGTGTTCAGTACACATGTATGAATTGAGAAGAAAGATGGCCACGGAGGTTCTTATTGTTTTATTAATTTAGTTAAATAAATAAAAAAATAAATATGCCTTCAAGAACTTGCAGTTACATTGCATATTGAACAGAGTTGTAAAAACATGTAGTGTAAGTTTAGCCATTTCTTTGCTCAAACATGTCAATCCTGAAAGAGTTGTGGGGAGCAGTGCCCGGCATATCTGAATGTTCAGACGTGTAAGAAGGAAACGCAGGGAGATGTCAGGGGTCCTCGGGGGTCCGGTGAGGTGGGGGCAGCCCAGGGCCTCCTTGTGGCAGAATTTCTGATGAAATCAGAACCTCGGGGTCCTGACCTAATGTTCCATAAAATGGGCGATGCCGAAACCCGAGAACTTTGAAAGGGGTTATTTTTCTTGGGGCAACAGCAGGAAAACATGTTTGCCGATGACTAATCCCCCTCCTGTGAACTGTTGGTATTATCTTTGAGGGTTTTCAAGATAAATAGATTGACGCTGTTGTCAAGTTGCGCCAGACAAAAGCAAACAGACCCGGGGTCTTCCCCTGTGTCTGCACCTCCACGGCGTGGCCCCCCGCTGCCTTGTTGTTGCTTTGTGGTTTCGTGGTGCTGTGGGTGCAGAGGACGGGGTGGGGGTCCAGCTGGGGGTGTGAGTGGGGGGCGGGGAACATACCGCAGAGAGAAGAGTGTGGCCCTGGTGGGATGCAGGGTTGCCAGAGGAATCCCATTGCAAGTACCGCCCAAGCAACGCCGCAAACGGTGACTGAGCACCTACTCTGTGCCCAGCCCTGTGCCAGACACTGTCCTTGCACTTGATCTTGAGAAGTTACATTAGAAAAATAGAGCAAAGTTGACTCCTTGCTCTGTTGGCACATCACAAAATTACCTGCTAATGAAAGCCCCCTCTGTGGGTGACCAGCGGTGACAACCTGCCCACATGGTCAGGAGCTGTCTGTGTGATCGTGGGCACCTTGCTTGCCCCTCCGGGCCTTGGCCTCCTCCTGGGGGAACAGGATCTTCTTATTCCTTATTTGTTAGACTCTCTGGGATCCTTCTCGCTTAGCTAATTAGACTTTCAAAGGAGCTAGAAACTGTTGGATGAAAAGGATTTATCTACCTGTCATCGAGTGCCAGGAGTCCCTTCTGCCTTCATGTAATTATGTCATTATGCAAGGAAATGGAAACAGTTGAAGGGTGCTTTTCATAGTTTCAGTATTGGCACGGCCTTGACTGACAACGAGACTGCGTGATTGGTGGTCAGGGCCAGGTGCAGCGTCTGCTGTGTGCGCTCTATCACAACATCAGAGCAGCTGTTTGGGACCAAAGGCAGCTTTCCCTGACTCCCGGATGCTCTGCTAGATGCCTTCTCCGTGGGTGACCTGCTTCAGCCCTCCCGAAAGGAAGCAAACACTTCACATACTAGACGAGGAATCAGGGGGCAATCACCCCCGGCCCCTGAGACTATTTCTGCGGTGTCCTTCAGCATATTTGTGATATGTTTCCTGTATCCTTCTCTATCTGAGAATATGGTTGCACGTAGAACATTTTAGCGACAGCAGACTCCTCTGCAGGCAGATGGCTCACCTCCGATGGAAGTTACCTCCTGGTGGCCCGTTCATGGGGGCGGTGTCTTTCTCCCCTTCCACCGGTCCTGGCAGCCTTTCGAGTCGGCTGTGCGTTGCATGCTTGTTGCTCGGGATTTGTAGACCTGCTCTTGTGTGCTGTGCTTGATTTGGACACAAGCCACCCATGGACCGAAGTTCAGGGCCGAGGAATACTGTCCCAGCTGGTGGGGGGTGTCCAGCCCAGCCCCCTGCCGGGGGCAGGACATGGGGCAGCCCCGCGGGTACTGTGCGGCGTCCGCCGTGTGGAGCCTGAAACCTGGACAGACCGTCATTTCTCCTTCTATCCTCTCCTGTCCAAGCCCGATGGGCCGTCTAGTCCTGTGCAGAAACCGGGCTGAATGAGAGGAACTTTTAGAAAAGTGGGAGATGGCCGACAAAAATATGAAGGAACTTTCGTCCCATATTATACAACAAAAAATCAGCAAACTTTTTCATGACGGCCTATTCGCAAAGATGAAGCCTTTAACGCAGGGTAGAGTTTGAGTGTGGCTCGTGCGAGTATGCACTGGTAGAACCCAAGTAAAAATAATTGAGCTAGTATGCATCAAGAGCCTTGGAAATTTTAGATAAAATTCCTTCTTGATGATTAAATGTTCACAACCAGTCTTGTTATCTTTCATGTAACCTGCATGTGCATTACCATCTTTGTCACCTTGAAAAAATTTTTCAAGAAGAGTATATTGTGAGTATTTTTCCTTTACCCTAATATTTCTGAGGATATGGCTATATGGGTATTTCTAAGGCTGCAAGTAGTTTTTTTTTCAAATGTTCATGGACAATTGTTTATTGTTTTCTGTTCTAACAATATCATCGCGTGTTGCTCTGGTAAATTCTGAGTCCATGGTTTTTTTTTTTTCCAGGACACTTGATACCATTCCATATCCCTAAACTTTCATAACTCCATCACAATGCGGTATATGTTAGTCCTTCTCATAAATTCTTCCTGGGACATGTCACACCCTTTAGGGTTTCAGACATAAGTCTTTGTTTCTAGAAAATTTTCATTTACATATTTGAATATTTTTCCTCTTTCATGCATTCTCTTTACAATATGAACAATACCAAATATCCAATGATGATGGCTACATTGCCTATTACTTATATTTACCCATTTTAAATTCTTTATCCCCTTTCTCCTCATTCAATGGAATTTCTCTCGATCTGTCTTCTGTGCCACTGTCTTAGTTCTCCGTAGTTATATCAGTTCTAATTTTGCTTGATGTTTCTCATGCCCCTTTAAAAATTCTGCCATGGTATTATATTTTCCTCTCCTCGTTTTTTTTCTCGATCACTGCTGACACCATGAATCACTCATGTTGTCATCTTATCTCCGATCTGACCTTCTTAACACTCATATTCTCGTTCATTTTCTTTAAAATAAAAAAACCCCACTAAACCTAAAACTATCTTCTGTTCCCTGGGAAAACACTCTTCTTTCCAAAGAGAACTTATTGGGTCCCTCCTCCTGCTTGATTTCATCTTGGGACGTTGATTTTGCACGGGTTCCCTGTTGCTTTGCCCTCCCTCACCACTTGTCCTGACAGAGGCAGCTGCCATTAGAATGGCTGACAGCTGACGGGGGTGTCATTGGGTCAGACAAGGGCTGGAGGGCTGGAGAGCGTGGCTCAAGTCTTTGTTCAGTCCTTCTGTCGCCCTACAGGAGGGAAGAGGCTCAGGACATTGGACTTCCGAGGGTGGCTGTGGCTCCTTTCCCTTGATCTCTAATTTTATTGAGTTGTCTTCAGAGCGGGGACTGACCATCAGTCTGAGATTCAGGGCCGATTCTGCCTTTCCTCTGTGCTCCCATGTGGGGCGGCTCCGCCAGCTGCATTACTGTAAAGCGCTTTTGGTTGGCTGCCTCTACCTATGCCTAATCTCCTCCACCCCTTCTGACCTTTGGGTTTCTGCTGTGAGCTTCTGCAGGACACAGATTTACCCATACTATGTGCACAGCACATTTTCACCTAGTAGGTGTTTAGGAAATGTTTTAAAAATTATTCCAGTTGAGTTAACTGAGAGACTCAAGGTTAAGAGCCTAAACTTCAATCAATAACCACATAAAACATCCCTGTTGATTTTCATAACATATAATTTCAATGTATAAGCATGGGCTGTAGTAGGAAGCCATGATTTACTAAACATTCCAATCTGGTGTGAAATGGAATTTTCATTTTTTTTTGTTACAAAGTAGGAGCATGAGGGTCAGGACCAGAACACACTCACCCATTTTCCTGTGCATTAGGGGAGACTGAGTGAGGATATGCAGCTGCACTGGAGAGAGAAATGCCCCCGCTCTCCTGAGGCTTCACGCTGCCTGCTTGCTTATGTCAGAGCCTCAAACACCATATGCAGATATGTGTGGATGCGAGGCAGTTTAAAATAAGAGTGCAGCAGATTTCAAACAGTTCTTTCCATGCCATTACATACACTATAGTATTAAAACATAACAAAAAGGAAAATAAAAAAATCTGTTCTAACAATCTGCTTCATGGATCTTGAAAAGACATACCAAACAAATCACCCCAGATAAGATGGGTATCTCAGTTCCCACCACATGAACCCGATACAGACAGCCCCACGGGCCTGAAAATGGAGAAGGCAGGAGGGGTCTCTCTGCATCCCCTTCCTTTGGACAGCACTGTGATGGCATCATCGTTGATCAGGGGCTGCTGATGGCTCTGAGTGACCAGAGCACCGCAGTCACTTCCATTATTGTCCAAAGAAGGACTTGTGAATTGACAAGTCCTTCGAGTCCTACCGCACACCGACTGGCCCAAACCTCGTCCAAGTACCCGGTCAGTGCTGAGAGTGACGGTGGATGACCTCGGAACTTCTGGAAGACGGTGGCTCTGAGCTCAGCACAAGGTGTTCCCATGGGACATTCTTTCATCCTTTTTGTGAAAGGGATGAGGAGCTGGGGCTGGTTCTTCAGTGGCCACCAGCTTTCACCCCATACGCTGATGGACTCGTTCTATGACCTTTGCAGGAGTCAGCTCGGAGACACACAGGCCTGGGTTCAAATGCCGGGTCCATCACTATGTGGTTGACTGTGTTTCCTCTGTCCCACATCATGGGGCGCACCTGTACCTCACAGGGCTTTTGTGAGGATGGGGGACTGTACTCCTAAGGCAAAGTGGAGACATCTGTGATTCAAAGTCTTCTTTACACGCCTATGGCCTGAGAAGTAACACCGGTATCAGCCCCCGGAGCTCTGTGCCCTCCCACTGACAGTGACCGCCTGTGATCTTGCTTACCTCAGGACCCCTCTCCAGGTCTGACTATCTCTTAGATGAGATTCCATCAAAACTGATCTCAAAATCCCTTTCAGCTTAACAAAGTCCTACACATCATTCTCCTAAGGGCCCCAAGACTTCCCATTGGCACCTCCTTGTCACCCACATGCAGTCTAGGACCCTCCCCTCTGGTCCCTCACTCACCTCTGTAAGATCTCATCACCCCTCCAGCAGCCCCACACCTCGCGCTGTTGCTCAGTCGTCTGCTTTGCCCCCTTTGTCGGCGACTCTGCAATGACAGCAGCTGTGTTGCATTTACCCTGATATTCCTGGCGGCTCGTCAAAGCCTTAGCCTGTAGTAGTTGCTCATTAAACACTTTTTCATTATAATGACTTATCCAATTTATTTACCACAACATTATTGAATGCATCAGCTGGCAACAGTATTTTCTCTGGGCGTTGAAAAGAGAGATCTCCTTAAAGGAGCCTAATGGTCTGACTCCAGGGGAAGGCAGCCTGGGGAACCAGGCTGACAGGTGCTTATTCGACTGAGGCATCAGGACAAGAACACTTTTACCATCCTCAAATGTAGATTTTCTAATTTAAAGTTTATTTATTAAAAAATTTACTACGTGCTATTTGTCACATATAAGATGAGGCCCTGGGGGAGACAGATGACAGACTAGAATCAGAAACTGTGCCTCGGTTTCAGATGTAGCAGCCATTTGAACTGGGAAAAGTCACATTTATTGAGCAACCCTTTCTGTATCTGTTGAAGATAACAATAATTGCTGTGTATCTTGAGAGACAGTTATGGGTATCCCATGAGCATTTGGATGTGAACTTTATTGATAAACTGTAAAATGATGGATTAAATAAAGGGCATGATAACCTTTCTAGATGCTTCCTTTCTCTTAATTAACAGTGTTTAGATTTAACAGCTGCTTAAATGCCTAATGTATGCGTTTCCCCTGTATCCCAGGGTTGTGAGATGCTTTCAGAAGACAGACCCGACAGCAAGTTTTTATGGTTCTGCTTTTCCTTAATTAGTTTTTGCCTCCTCTGGGCCGCCATGGTTAGTCTGCTCTTTAAAAAACAAAGGACATGCACTAAAGTGTTTATATTGGCGATGTTTCAAGTGTGAATTCTCAATCACTGACTTCTTCCTTTGTATACGTTTGGCACTCAAATTCTTTGTATTTGAATAATACATGCTCATCATTTTATATCTCTTCTGCATCTTTCCAGAGAAACATTAGAGTGAATCATTGAAAATTCCCCATACTTAGCTTTTTTAAACATTGTGCAGTTGGGGAAGCCAAGGGCTTGAGAGAAGGTGTGGCCCTAAGGGCGGTTTGCGGTGGAGGGAGCTCAACCTCTGGAGTCAGTCCTGTGTGACCGTGGGAGAGGGGCTTTACTCTGTGGTCCTGTGTACCCTTATCTGCAACATGAAGTTACTAATTTGTAACCACTAAACTAGGGTAAGACTGGCCAGAATACAAGGGGAGCAAAAAGATGTCTGTGCCCTGGGCCAGGTCCCCCCCCCCACCCCCCCCCCCGCCCCACCGTGAGTAAGTGCAGGTTGGGGGCGGCTCCAGCACTCCTGAGTCTCAGGCCTGCTCCTGTGCCTCTGCACCCAGCCCGCCCCCCTCTCCCTGCTCACCGCCCCCCGTGCCTAAAAACGCTCAATGCTAGTCTGGAATAACAACCTCCGACAGGATGGGCCTGGGAAGCCCTGGATGAGGAGGCACTGCCATTGGCAGCTGGGTTTCTTTTCACTTGAATTTCTTGTATGGAGATGAAAGAAACACGTCTCAACTCACTGCAAAGTAAGGGGCGAATGTAGTTTATCACCCTCCCGCCCAAAAATCTCCTTATGGTGAGTTCAAGTTGATGCGCAAGATTTCATGACAGAAAGACCTTGACTGTTCATTAGGAGTGTGATTAAATGAATCCTCCTGGCCACTCCTACAACCTCCCCTCATTCCATCTCTGCTGGGGCACCTGTGGTCGTTTCTTGGCTGAGCCGATCTTCTCTATAGCTTTCTGATAGCTCTAAACTCACCTTCTGTTTTTCTTTATGCGTTTTCACAAAGTCTTTTGTGCGGAAAATGACTAGAGTCTGTTTACATTCCAAGATTCTTCGGGCGGGGCATTTTCATTGCTTAGTGTTGCGTAATCAAAACAATTCTTTCTTTGTATAGGATGCGAACATATACGGTGTCTTTATTTTTGGTTTGGAATTCTCACTGCATCAGCCTGCTTTGCATTAACCAACTTCGCTTTGTGAGCATCTCTCCGACTGGTTCAGACCTCCTCAGCTGAAGTTCACTCTCTTTTGCTTCCTCCTCGAGGGCACTGAAGTAGAAGGCAGGAAACACAAAACTCAGGGATGGGGCCCATATAAAGACATGAGTGCCCTTTGCGCAGGCCCTGGGCAGCCATTGTTTTGTGTAATTTTCCAACACTGCTATGAGGTATGAACGGTGAGCACCATTTTGCAGAAGGGCAGTCAGCATGGAGGAGGAGCAGATTTTTTTCCCAACCTGTACAGCAAGGTCCCTCAGACTTGGAACCACGAGTCAGGAACCCTGTTTGTTTGTTTTTTTTTCCCTCTGTATCTTTGGTGCCTGTTATCCTATGGTAGGTGGTCAATGAAGATTCCATCAATGAATACCTGTGTTGGTAAAGATTTGCTCAATTTGGGACCACTTACTCTTCAAGGGTGGCGCCAATATCTAGTAAAACAAGAGCGGAGACCCCTACTGATCAGGAGACTCAACTGTCCTGGGTGTGTGGCTCTCCCTTCTGAGCTCGTTGTTTGTAATGATGTCAAGGACTTGGTTTAGGGTTATGTTGAAGCAGAGTGCTGGAAAGACAGATTTTGGTGAGTGTGCTGAGGTCCCAGCACTGAATTTTCTATTTCAGCAACAGCATCTGAACCCTTCCATGAAAGCAAGCTCTCCCCGTGCTGCCGAGCCTGGGACGTGAGGGACTGAGGTCCCCTTGTTCTGGATGGATGAGCTCTGTCACTGGAGAATGAATAGCCCCTGCTCCCGTTTGGGCTCCGGCAGCCTCCTGCCTATGGAAGTGTTTTCATTCACTTGGCCTAGGCTGGGCTTCATTTCACAGAGGCACAAACAAGTCTGCAGTCCTCAGGGGATCTGGCACAGGAAAATGAAGTCATTTTACATTTGCAGCGTGATTCAAATTGGAATCGCACAAGTCGGAACACAGGATGCTGGAGTTCTTTGTTTAGCTCCTCTGTGCTTCAGGAGCTGAGTTTTCTCCAGCTTCCTGGAGGGAGGAAGTGGAAATGTATGGAATACCCATTTGCATTATATAGTCTTCGAGGTTCTTTTCCCTTACATAAAACATCCAGCTTAAATCTTGCATTCGGCCCTATAAAAGCAAAACAAGGGGCCATTGAGTCCTTGCAGTGGGACTGACTTCGCCCTCTGCCTCGGTGTCATGGGGACAGGGCTTAAATTCCTTCCTGAAAGGAAACTTTGACTTCATCCAGCTGGGGGAAAGGGTACGGAGAAGAAGGAGAAGGAGAAGGACTTTGGACTCAGGCCCCCAGACAGGGCAGTAATAGGGATTCTAATCTCTCCAAACCTCCTGCATTGCAGGAGGAAATAGGATTCTTCCATGGCATCATAGGAAATGCATTTCTTGGATACATGCATAGGAGGATTTGAGGTATAGAGGCAAGATTTATTGAATGCCTCCAGGTACACCTTGCCCACTGGCTCATCCATGACCAAGTGGCTCGGCTCTGTCTTTCTGTGGAAGAAGGCCAGCCTCTGGGCTGCAGAAGGAAGGCCAGGACCCAGGGCTGTTGTGCCATTAGCCCCGCATCTGAGGCTCTGGTGGTCCAGTGCAGACTTTGGTCCTGTTTGGCCTGTGACTGGCGCTGCGTTTTGGCCAGCACAGCTGCTGAAGAGAGAGAGCACATGCATGCAAGAGCCCCGGCCTTTGTGAAGCTTTGATTATATTTTTTTGGCTTTGGGAAGGGGTACGCTTTCTTTCAAATTGTCCAATCTCTTTCTTGTATCTTTTTGGGGCTATGCGGGAGCCTGCCCCTATCCAAGCAGTTTCCTTGATCTTCTGGGTTTTCGTGCCCGTATCCTATCTGATCTTTCCCCCAGGTGTGTTTCCACCCTTTATTATTATCACTTTTGCTCCTATTGTACATGCCTCATTCCCCTGTGCCATCTTGGCTTCTACTGCACATACCTCAGGAAAGGAATTTCCTTCTCACTGTTTATCCTTCCCCTCATTAATCTGGGGGAACTGGTCTGTTGTTTCCTGGGGAGATTGGAGGGCTGGTCTTTCCTGCTTAATTGAGGATTAATGTCTCTTTGGTGGAGGTTGCAGCTTTCCCCTGGGGTGTCTGTGAAGCTGCCCCTTTCCTTGCTAATAGGCTTAATGCATGATTCCATTTGCTCCCTTCCTTTGTAAATAACTAACTAACTACCTACTGTAACACCTGTTGTCCCCACTTGGTCTCAGGTGGTTTATTTTGCACCTCAGTAGATTTTGAATTTCCCCTGCCCTGGCTTCTCCCTTCATTCCCTGCAGCCTCATGCAACAGATGCCGCCGGCACTTTGCCTTTTCCTGCTGCTGCACCTCTGCTCATGCTCACCACGTGCTCATGTATCACATGACTTAGACTGCCATGTTTAATATCACGCCATCCTGATAGGGTGGACGCTACTTCCCTTTACAGAGAGGAACTGAAGTGCAGAGAAAATGAGTCCGTTGCTCAGTCCATAGTTAGTTGGCATTGAGGGGTGCCGAGCTCAGGGTAGCATAGCTGCCGAAACAAGGAGCCATCTCTTGCTCACTCACAAGTATTCTCTGTGCCCTTGCTCCGAATCCTGACACACTCCAAAGCTCACAGTTCTTTGTTCTGCACCAAAGTTTAGTCCCACTGTCTTAGTCATCTCGGGCTGTAACAAAATACCATAGCCTGGGTGACTTACAGATTTATTTCTCACTGTCCTGGAGGCTAAGAAGTTCAAGATCAAGGCCTTGTGACACCCCTCTTTCTGGATTGTACCCAGGCAGCTTCTCATTGTGTGACCACATGGCCTTTCTTACCTGCGTGTAAGTGGAGGGGATAAAGGAGGTCGATCAGGCTTTCTTCCTCGTCTTATAAGAGCACTAAAGCCATCATGGGGGACACTCTCTGATGGCCTCATCCAAACTCAGTCACCTCCTAAAGGCCCCACCTCAAATTCCATCACGTGGGGACACAAACGTTCAGTCTGTCTCATCAACCATTTCTGTTTTTTCCCATCCTCTGGAAATACAGCAAGGAACTTGACCCATTTTTCTAGGGCTGCATGAGAGGACGTCCCACCTGTCCATTTCTCCACACTGATACCTGCGTGACAGAGCTGAATGCTGCCACTAACCTCAAGGGCCTTTTCTTCCTTGCCCTTGCCACTGCCTCTAGGAGGGCTCTGTGCCGTTGCTCCCAACGGTGGGTCTCAAAACACCTCCTTCACTTGCCCAGGATGCTGAACAAACCTTCATGAAAACAGGGGTTCTCATCTCCCCGGGATAAGCTAGCCTAACAGAAGTGAATTTGTGGATGTGACTTTCCCCTTGCTTGGTGACAGTATCCTGATGTGCCAGTCTGCTGCTTAGAGAATTGGATAAACTACCTTGTCCTCCAAATATCTGCTTATCTACCCAGCAGAGGAGTTCTCTCTCCTTTCAAACTCTAAACCTTAGATGTGCATTTGTGGACAAATAAGCTCGTCTTGGAAAGCCAAGGACAGGAAGGCTAACGACAATCTCACTGTTTGCAGTAAGGCAGCATTAATTTTGGGTAGCCATTCAAATCTCCCCGAACGGCACACTGTTCCACAGCAGCCCAGAGGCTCTTTAGATGTAAAATGAGTTGGTGGCTTGCTGTGCCAAGTGCCTGACTATGCGCCTTTCCTCTGGAAAGGACAGTGATGAAGAGGCTGAGCAGCAATGGCCTGCATTGCCCTCTGGGATTTGAAATATCACTGGCCACACACACACACACACAAAAGTCCTTTACCTTTTGTATAATCCAAGCACATGCTTTGGAAGATAAATAACCCATTGAAAATTTTCCTGCCTTTCAATTTTACAGAAAGCAAACTGAATTCTATTTAATTTAGCAGACATTTCCTGAGAACGTGCTGGGGGCTGGGTCCTGTGCTAAGTGTTATGGACACAGTGACAAATAAAACACTGTCTTGGCCCTTGCGAAGCTCCTGGTCTGGAGGGAGAGGTGGCCAGGTAAAAACCGCAAGGTGCGGCACTCAGTCGCATCCTCGTGGTAGGGCAGAACAGTCTGGGTTGACAGGGGACGGTGCGTCCAGACTATGGGGAAGCCAGGAGAGGCTTCACGGGGCAGCAGTAATAGCCGGGACTTGAGGACATGGATGTGTTAACCTGGTAGGCAAGGAGCTGCATGGGCGTGCTGATGCCGGACCGTGGTGCACTACCAGCAAAGGCACAGAATCCTGAGGAAGCCCTGCCTGTTGAGGGAACAGAGGCTCAGGCATCTGGAGAGGGTGGTGGGAAGGCTGGCAAAGACAAGGATTGCTGGTGGAGGGGGCTAGGCATGCTACGGCCAGGAACCTGGACACTATCTTACTGTGATGCAAAGCCCCAGGATGTCTCATCAACAGGGGAAAGACACGCCAAAATGTGTACAAAGACTGTGAAAACTGGGTATAGGGCAGTCTGAAGGGCAGGGAGCCAGGAACTCATTTAGGAGGCTATTCCTGTGATCCAGGGGAGGACTGGTGAGCCCCCACAGAAGCGTGCAGGTCGGGGAGGTGGGGAGAGGCTGGGCCTAACAAAAGGAAAAGGGCAGGGCTGACCGTTACCTAGTGGATGTCGAGTGCTGGGTAAGGGATGAGTGCCAGGGTTCTCTGATGAACTTGGTCACCCCTTGCGGTGGCTGTTCCAGCTGTCCTTGGACACCTGTGCCAGTCACGTCTCTGCACACAGACCCCCCAGGGCTAAGTGAATCACAGCCTGCGTGGTACTTTTCCCCTGGCCTCAGACGAGTCATGCACTTTGGAGAACTTCCACAGGGATCTCTCACATCCCACGCAGAACACCCTGGCCCTCAGACTGAGCCCTACACCATTTGGTGAGACCTTTGGTAAGGATTCAAGGGCTGGGTTTATGACACAATATTTTTCCCTGGTCTGTTCATCTTGGCACAGCTTGGGACTAGCATATTGGAACAGGCGGTCCCGCCCTGCTCGATCACATGGGTGCTCTGACAGCAGAGTAAATCAGCTCACTCCTCTCCCTGGTCACGTGCCGAGGTCCTATGCGCATGGGGAAAAGTAGACTCTGGTGTGGCCCCAAGAATGCAAACACACTCACAAAGCCTGTGTACATTTCAATGGCTTTTTAAAACCAAAGCTCCAAAAGTAAGTGAATCATCATCCCAGACACGTTGCCTGGGGGCATGCATGACACTGTGTTCCTTCCGGATGCTTCTCCTTCACAAATTAGGGAGGCTGTCGACATCCTTCTGGGGAGAGGATGAGCCGCTTCCACAGGCAGTGAAGAATAACATGTAAATGTCATTTAGCCGAATGATTTCTACATGGATCAAAAGATACACTCCAGTCTCTAACTAGGATAGCCAAACCCTTTATTTCAATAAAATCACAGCAAAGCCACAAAACTCTCAACTGAATTAGGTCCAGTGTAGTGTGGGAATCATTCAGACATTCCTTCCAGGTTAGTAGACTATTTGCAATTCAGCTTTTTTTTTTTTTTAAATTGATGTGCATGTTATATAACCACCAGCAGCCACAGGGGAAGCAAGAATCCAAGGCTGCTGAAAATTTTCCACCCTGCTCTCAAAGCCAACAAGAGAGAGTGAATGAATGCCCCTTGCTTTAGGGTGCCAGGGCTGCCGCTCCCCCGAGTCCACGTCAGAGTGAGAGGCCGCGTAACGCAGGGCTCGGACGTGCATTCTGGAGGCGGGCGGTTTTGTGTTGGGACCCTGCAACCTGTAGGAGCTTTGGGGTTTGGGCAGTTTCCTTCACCTTTCTTGGTTTTAATTCTTCTTGACATTGATGGTTTCATCTTTCTTATCGGGTTGTTCTGAAGGTCCGGTGAGTTCATACATGTTAAGCACCTAACCAAGTTCCTGTGTAGAATGTCTCCAGAAATATAAGCTGTTGTTTAAAAACAAAATTGTAAGCTCCATGCTTCATTTTAATTCGGGCAATGCTGTTTTACTCTATAGCTCTCTCTTTCTCCCTTTCCCTCTCTCTCTCTCTCTTTTTAGAAAAAGTAGTACTTTCTCCAAAATTTTCAGCACTGGCCCTCCCAGCAGAGGTACTGTGTTTGTGCTTGGTTTTGCATAAACCCTGGTACGTGGCCACAAACCCCAAGAGTGATGCCACCCCGACTTGAGAAACACAGTCATGCTGAAGAGAAGGCGTGGGTGCTTCATCAACGCTCTTCCCTCATTGTCATACTTTTTCTGGATAACTGAGTAAAACACCAGTCCTTGTAGATACAGTGATTGTGGAATGAGTTGTCTGATGGTCTGGACTTGGTGAGTGAGGTCCAGGGAAACCCTGACGTCTGCACCTGGGCATGGCTGTGTTGTTGCTAAGGGACTTCGCGAGCAGATCTTTACCAGCTGAGGGTCCCAGAGGATTACCAGCGTTCTGAAAGACAGTGGCTGTTGCCCACCATCGGGAGATGAAGGAGGTGGAGGAGGTTCGGGTGAAGAAGGTGGAGGAGGTTGGGGTGAATGCGGCTGGGATTGTGAAGGCACTCTGGCCTCAGAGCCGGACACCTGGGTTCTGGGCCTGGCTCTCTCACTTGCCCTGTAGTCTTGCACAGGCCCCTCTCCGCTTTGGATGGTTTCTCTGTACGTTCAATGAAAGGGTGGACACTAATCTAGATCACTCCTAACGGCTCCTCAAGTTCCAAAATTTCAACTCCCTACACGTTGCCCTAGGTCTTCTAAGATTAAAGAAAGTCAATACCTTTTCTTACAGAAGCCATAAAGTGTAAATCATTTTTCTGAAGTAGATATTTACATCTAAAATTGGATGTTCTATATTTTTTCTAACATGTATTTACTTTTGTGCAGGCATTGTTCCAAGAATTATCTTTAAAAAAAAGGATTATAAAGTTATACATTATTTCATTTACATCCCCTTACCATTTATCTTATATTTTTAGATAAGAAACTTAAGCATAAAGGAGTTTTATGATGTACATAAGGCCACAGAGTTAGCAAGTGGTTAATTTAGGATTCCAACAGGTTCATTTGATTCTAGAGCTTGAACCCTTGGTTGACTTTTTGTAAATCTGATTTCAGAGCATGACTGGGCTGCACGTGTCTGCCCTGAGCCTGTGATAGGCCTGCTTATCACTGCCAGTTTTCCCTTTTGAGAAGCCACTCAGCTGTTATGCAATCGGTCAACATTCTTGCTCCCTACACACCAATCTGGACCCGGATCTGATCTTTCCCCCATCTCTGGTCGCACATTGCTGGCTGCTCAGGAGAACGTCCACAGCTCCATCATGCATTTTCACACCCGCGGCCCCATCTCCTGCCCGTTGCTTCCCAGGTGACCGGCACGTGGTCGGCTCGTGGTGGGAAAGGCGTCTAATCGAACTACACGAAATCGTAAACCTCTGAAACATTCAAATGTCATGACAATTCTAAATGCAAAGTTAAATAGTTTGTATTCACAGAACAAGTCATGTCTGTAAAGCTACCTAAATGTAAGCAGGGAAATGAGATTTTGAGAATCACGAGTAAGCCAGAGAACACATTGACCAGGAGGATTGCGTTGCCCTGACACCAGTGCCCTGTCAACACCCACTGGTTTTCTTTGCTTCCAGGGACTGTGTGGCTACAGCTTACATGGTGCGTATGGGTAATAGGAAGGAGGAAGAATGGGGAATACAGCTGAGTTTACAACATTCACTCCAGAAATATCAGGGCTAAGGGCTTAGAATCAAATGTGAGTCCTTTGCATAGAGAATTTGCAGGGATTAACAAAAAAGTACTGACTTGGGGGGAAAAATCAAGTGAAGAGGGTTTACAGAGGGCTCAATTTTTTTTTTCCTGAAATCAAATTTCTCTTAGGAGAATGACATTTGAGTGCATTAGGGATAAATAGCCTGGAAACATATGGATTGAATTTCCCATTAAATGCACATGAGTTTCGATATGGTAGGGCACATACTTCAGAAAGTTAATTTGGCCTCAGCTGAAACCAGAATATTTAAGAAATCCTTCCAGAGGCTTTGCCAAAGCCCAGAGCCACTAGACCCTTCCATCCCTAGCAGCTTCCACTGTAGCCAGTGCCCCTAGCAGCCTGGCCAAAGGAAACAGAGAACTCAGCATCTTCTGACGGGGAGCTTTGCCAAACTCAACCCCGGAGATGTGTTCAAGGGCTTCCAGCTGGCCCTCTGAGCCAAGCGTACAATTGGAAAATGCTGGAGTCTCTTAGCATCTCTGCATCAGGGTGCTCTGGGAGACAGCGCTGTGGGAGCCAGTCTGGGAGCAGCATCCGCGCTGTAAACTCTTTGCAGAAACCCCACTTCCTCTGCCAAGGCCAGGTTCTCCCCCACCCGGACAGTCTGTGCAAGAACAGCAGTGACAACAAAGCAAGGGCTATTGTCAAGTTTATATGTAGCTTTCCCTCCAAAGGTATGGCAGGTGGCAAGATTCTTGGCCATGGGGTTCCAGCCAAAACATGGCACACGTTTTTTTCTTCTGGGAGAGACACCGGGAACCCGCTGTGAGTCAGAGTGTGGGCGCCGCCACCGACTAACTGCTGTTTGAGCATCTTGCCTGTGACTGATGAGAATTAGTCAGTTCTTGGAAAGAGGGAAGAGTCCTTCTTGTTCTGTTATCCATTTCCAGATTTGCCTCTGGGCCTTGGGATGGAGCATTAGCAATCTAGTGGAATCCACTTTATTCACCCCAAAACGTATGTGTATCGAGTTTCTACGCAGGGCCAGGCTCAGCGCGAGGCCTTGGGAAGAGAGAAACACATTTGATTCATCACCTTCCCTCAGAGGACTTGCAGGCTAGTGCCTGTTTGGAGACTCTTAGTCCCTGGAGATGAATCACTAGAAGGGGGTGTCACATCTAAAAGTTTTAGAAAATGTTGAATTCTTTGTCATTCTGCCGTATCCTACTGTATTAAAGTATTTGAGAAGCTCCCCAGTAAATCAACTGGCTTAACTTTTAGATGCCTTTCTCAAATTTTTAAATGACCAATGACCACTCCCGCTTCATCCCCCATGATGATTTCCTACAGCTTCTTTGGGAAATAAGGGCCCAGTGCAAAGAGCCAAAATTATACTTTCGTGGGACAGGTACAACATTTAAAGATCATCACAAAACAGGGAGTTGGCACAGAAGAGAAAGGCAGAGAATCAGAAGTGGTCTCTTAAACAGGTGGCGTTCTAAATAGGTTTGGAGAGATGGCTGCTGAGGTCTGAATGTACCTCCCCAAAAGGCATGGGTTGAATCTTAAGCCCCAAAGTTGGTGGTATTAGTAGGTAGGGCCTTTGGGAGGTTCTTAGGCCACAAGGTGGAACCCTCATGAATGGCATTCGTCCCTTGCTGCCTCCTCCATGTGAGGACACAGTGAGAAGCTGCTCTCTGTGAACCAGGGAGGGGGCCCTCAGCAGCCACCCAACACCAAATCTGTCGGCACCTCAATCTTTGACTTCCCAGCCTCCAGCACCAAGAAAAATAGAATTCTGTTGGTTATAAGCTACCAACCAACAGACTGTGGTATTTTGTTCTAGCAGCCTGACAAACTAAGACGATGAACGGAAGTTTTCTGGGCAGAAACTGTGGGAAAGGTTTTCCAGGCCAAGAGACAGCTCCGTGCCAGGAGGCGGAGTTGCAGGGGCGGAGCTGTCTCTCGCAGGGGGTGTGCATGGGCATGCTGGCAGTTTGGGGAAATGCGTGGTGGGCAGAACAGCGGAGAGATATTGCAAAGGGCTAGAACCAAATCTTGAGGTTCTTAGTAGTTGCCACTCCAATGTTGCCAATATTTTGAGCTGTAGGTGGAACATGGAAAGACAGTTTTTTTCCAAGTTCAAGTTCCTACTGTTTATCACAATGTACTGTTCATGTATGGTATTATGAACTCTTTTTTTTTTCCATGACATTTATTGAAAATTGTAAGATCCAACCTTCTGTGTAGTGTGGACAGGAAGGTGTGGCTCCTGATGTTTAGGGGCATTCATCTAAAAAGGTGCACGCTGGTCCCAGGGCCTGAGGGAGCAAGCTTAATAGACATATGTCAGCAGCGACAAACTGAGGGCAGCCCGATAGTATGCACTGAGGATGATGAAGAATGAGGGGGAGTGGAGTCGAGAGTCTAGTGGGTGAACTAGTGATTGTCCAGGAAGGGACGAAACCAACGTGGGGATCCTTAAGGGAAGTTCAGGGGCCGAGTGCTCTATCAGGCTCAAGCATCTCTGGAGCGATGGGCTGGAGTCAGGAAGACTGGGCTCTTGCTCCAGCTTGAGCACAGCTAGCTGCGTAACCCTGGGTAAATGGTTTCCCTGTCAAGTAAAGGCATTTGGACTCTGCCACTCAAAGAACATTTCAGCCCTAATACACTAGAGATCCCTTGGTCTCAGTGAGTGCTCAACATTAAATAGAAGCTAAAATAAGTCATATGAAAATGTATAGGTTTAAGATATTACAGAAATAAAAAAGAGGGGTGTCAGCTACAGAATGCTAGACACCATTCTATGGTCTTAAATAAGTTCTCATTTAACCCTGACTTCACTGAGATCTAACTATGGGAAAAGTACTTTCTCATTTTGCACGTGTAAACTGAGGCTCAGAAAAGTTGCCCTAAGTTCCCTCGCAACTCGTAAGTGAGGGAGGTGGGGTTGGGGCGCAGGTCAATGTGGTTCCAAAGTCCGTGCTCTTTTTTATTTTACTGTGTCACTGTCCCCTACCCTACAGTAAAACTGATGAAATGCTCTGGAGTGGACTGGGTAACACAATGTCCTTCAAAGCGAAGAGGGTGCTGCTCATGGGAAAGGGGGTGAGACTGGAAATGCTGAGGCTGAGTGTTGCCTAAAGAGTGGGGCTTCTGGGCGCAGAGGTGTGACATCGCACAGAGCCCGCTCCGGACGGAGTGGCTCACGGGGCCCAGCAAGTCCAATGGTCACCAGGAGCTGGAGTCCACTGGCATGACACTGTTGCTCCTCACCCTTCTTGAGCCTCTTCCATCAGGGTCAGAGGGAGCTAGCGTCCCTTCACCATGGCCAATAAGACCCCCACCCCCAGGAAACATGTCTGATCTTATTCTGCTTTGAAGGATAACCACGTGGATAGCGGCCAAGACCGATTTCCACGTGGTGACATTCAGGCATTCCATCCAGTCCCGCAGGAGAGAAAAGGGTGAAAAGACATGTTGTCACTGCTTAGGGAAGTTGTGGTCGAATGGAGAAAGCAGATATGAATGTCACCATTGTACAAAGGTGCTGATTGCCGGAGGGGCAAGAGGAACAAGATCTCTGTGACCCTAGAGAATTTCTCGAGGTGGAAAAAAGAGTGGGCGAGGAACTAGTCAGATAGAAGAGCTGCACTCAAGGCCCAGACATGTGACAGCTGGTGGAGCACTCAGGAAATGGCAGATAGTCTGAGGCTGGTGAGTCACAGCTCATGTGAGGACGGGCTGGGGAGATAGTTTGAGATTAGATGGTAAATAGCCTTGGAAACGAGATTAAAGCATTGAGACTTTTAATACAGATCCTAAGGTCATTTAAAAAAAATAACATTTACCAATATTTGAACAAAACTACCTGAAAGCAAGGAAAGGGAAGCATTGGGAAGAGGAAGGGAAGACTCCAAAAAAGTTTCTAGATATAATCTAGGTAACGATTATGAGAACCTGAACTTGGGAGTTGGCCATGGGCATGGAGAAGGCAGAAGAGCTGTGGAATCCGGCAGTCAGCGAGCCAGGGAAGCAGCAGAGCTAGGGTTTGGATCAAGGTCTGTCTCGCGTTTAACCTGCGTGAATGCACAGTGATGCCCCACACCGATGGCAGAGTACATGCCAGGCACTAGCCGGATGCTGGGGAGGCAGAGAGCAGCATGGCCTCTGGCTCTGCTGCACTTGCCCTGAGAGAGACAGGTAGGTAAGAAGGCCCCCTCCGGCGTAAGTCTCATCAGAAAGATAGAAGAGGGCAGTATGGGAACAGGTGAGGGAGAAAGGCAGGGGAGCCCCATGTAAAGCTGCTGAGTAGGTTCCCAGAAAAAGGATATCTAAGTGGAGGTCCAAAACAGGAGCTGGCAGAGGGCAGAGGGGCACAGGGGGAGAGAAGTTGGGTCCCAAGAAGAGGAAACGACTGGATTCTTGTCTGATCAGTCCAATCAGCTCACTAAATAGGCCTCCAGCTGCTTCGAATCACAAAGGTCCTGACTTCTGTTTTTCTGCAGTGATGCCAGCTCATGATACATCAGTTTTCTGCTCACTGGAATGACCCACAAAGGACGACAGAAAGTCATATCGGGAACGGTCTTGAAGGACTCCCATTTCAGCCTGTCTGTTTACAAGGAAGGCAGCTGAAACCCTGGAGAAAGAGACTTAAGATAATGCAGCAATTTAGAGCCCTAATCCTGGTCTCCTGTTTCCCAGTCCAATGTCTTTTTAGCACACCAAGCCCATGTCTTATATCTGATTCTGGTGTTAGGGCAGCTCTATGCCTACAGCGTCTTGCCTAAGGGTTTTACTGAAGTTATTCCACCATGTGTTCATTTATAATTGTTCAGTTCTTACAACCGTGGCCAACCGGATCTCTGCTCCCAACATGCACCTGCCTGCTACTCTCGTTTCTTCGGCAATTACCAGTAATTCTCTCATTAGCTCAAGTTTTATGATTCTCTTCTTCCTAGGGCACCAGTGAACTCACGCATTGAATTGCTTCATCATTTAGGGTACTAAGAGTTCCATTTAAGGCATTTGCCGACCTGGCACATTTGCTCAGCTTCTGGTGGCATCTGCTGAAGGCATGCTTCGGGGCACACCCGGGACAGCCTCATCCCTTCTGTCGTCCCCCATTTCCCTGCTCAACTACAGTCACTGTCAACCAGCACTTACTGAGCAGACTCCATTGCGGACACTTTGCAGGCCTGACACCTTCAGATCCAGACAGTGATTCAGCGTGCTAACCGCCATTATCCCCGTTTTCCAAGGGAGGCTCAGGAAGGGGCCTCACCCGCCCACGTACACAGCGTAGAAAGGGGATGAGCCAAAATGAACACAGGTTTGCTGTCTCCTGGCTGACTCTGCTTTTCCAGTCCAGCAGGCGACTTTGTCCCTTAGACGTCATGGGAGAAGTTCTACGAAGTGGTGAAATTATCATTATATTCCATTTTCCTGGCAATACATTTCATTGTGACGTGCCGTCTGCCAGCATCAGACATCCAGTGATGGCTCGCCCCCAGGCCCATCCTGTGGATACTTCACACGCCAGTCGCTAAAATGATTTCCTTCTGGTGAGACCCACTGCTGGACGCTGCCTGCCCTCAGATCCAGGAGATGGAGGTAGACAGCCGCAGGCGAAAACAGAGCCATCCTCCACTGTGGCAGTGTCGCTGATCCGGAGAGACCACCTGTGAGTTAGTGCTGCCTCTGGAGGTGGCGCCATGGCTCCTCTGGTAACTGAGGCCACCAAGGAAGGAAGAGAAAGTCTGTGGGGTCAGGACAGCTAGAGACAGGAGCTTGGCTGTGGGGCGGAGGAGGGAGCACCCCGCCTGGAGGCAGCCCAGAATCACGGGACGTGGACCCCACATGACTCAGCCCTCTGTGCAGGTAATGGAAACCCAATGAGACGCGAGCTTATTTAAGAAAACATGCATCATTGATGTGGCTATTTTGGGATAGGAAAGAGAGCTGGAAAAGGAGAAACATGTGAGGAGTATCGAGCTGAGGGAGTGTGATAGAACACCAAGATTCCTCTTCACCACCAAACAGCCACACGCAAACGCGTCCTGATTTTTCCAGTGCCGGGGTTGGGAGAGCGAGGTGCTGGGTGCGGATGCTGGCAGCTCCGGGGCCTCTGGGGGCACATGCAGACTGTGGTTTTGTGATTGGGAGGTATTGAAAGGAACTCACTCCTTTATTTCCTCATTGTTGCTAAGAGAAACCTGTCCTCAGTGGGATTGGGAATGGAGACTCCCCACACCAGGCCTCGACTGTGCCAAATCTCCCCCTTGGAAGGCATCAGATGTCTGCTGTTTGCCACAGCGTGGTGGCAGCAGAAACCCTGTTAGCAGTCACTTGTAGGGGAGTCCATGCAGCGTGGTGAGCAGCCAGGGAGAGGGTGGGTGCAGGAGTAAACAGGCCACGTCGGGCTCCGTGGCCTGGGATGCACATGTCAGATGTGCAGCTGACATGTGTTCGGTCACTGTTGGTGAAGTCCCACGGGCCAGGAGGAGGAGGAAGGTCTGAGAAGTGGAGATCCGGCCTGCTCGGCTTTCTCCTGGGTTCTCACTGGCATCCTGACTGGTCTTTCTCTCAGGCTCCTGGGTCCAGCCTCGTACCCCAAGCAGAGGACGGGCCTCCAACACCCTTGATTTTATCTTCTTTTTGCTCTTTCTGAATCTCTGATCCTGATCCGCTTCCAGCCCTCCTGACTCCTGATGTTGATTTTTCATCCAGTCTGCCCGTACTCAAGCAGACCTCCCTGGGTCTCCGTTCTCCTGGCTGTGCTATACCCCTGCCCCAACTCACTCTCCTCCTTTTCAGCCCCTGGGGACACTGTTGCTCACTGTTTGGATTTTCTTCTTGGGTAAGCCACCTTAGTAACACCCCTCAAGCTCTACTGCCCTGGAATACTTGCTAAAAATACAAATGCCTGGTTCTCACCCCCAGTTACTGAATCAGAGTCACTGCGGACAGGAACTCTTATAGATTGATTACCAAAATGGCTGTGTCTTCCACCCTTCCCTGTCTATGACCTTTCAACGTGACTTTGACGCTCTTCCCATCAACAGGTGGGGTCTTTTTGAGTCTGGACTGGCGTGGTGAGCTGTTTTGGCCACGGGAAGGGGTGGAAGTGTTCTCATGCCAGTCATGAGCCCCAAACTCAAGAAGTAGTGTGTGCTCTCTGTTGGAACCCTGCCACAGAAGCGAAAGCAGGCAAGCATGCTGGAGAATGACAGACCACACAAGGGAGAGGCCAGCTGTCCCGCTGAGGTCATCCTCGACCAGTCTGCCGCAAGCTGGCTTTTTAACATGTGAGCAAGCTCAGCCAAGATCAGCAGAGCTGCTTCCCTGACCCACACCTGGCGGTAGACGCATGAGTAAGCCCAGAGGAGAAGAGTGGCTAAAACAATAATCATTTCAACAATGAGAAGTGATTATGAATTAGCCAGTGGGTTTGGGGTGGTTTGTTATATAGCAAGCCAAACTGATACAGGGATCAAGAACATGGACAGGGATTTTGAGAGTGAAATAGGCAGAGGTCAGATCCAGTAGGACTTTGTAGGATACCATCAGGGTTTGACACTTTATTCTAAGGGTTAGGCAAAGCTTTGTGAGCACGGAAGTGACACCGTTAAGTTTGTGTCGTAGAAAAATTAACTTGGCTACTTCGTAGAGAATGAATGGCAGGGGGAGGGGCTTAGGATAACTCAAGGTGGAGTGAATTCAACTTGCACAAATTTTGTTCTGTTCTACTCTTGTCCTTCTAAATATATACACTGGCATCCAGCTATGCATTAGGTAATGGGATTTCAAGAAATAAGAACCCATATCCTGTCCTCAAGACCAGTGGGAGAGAGTTATTATGTGTTATGACAAGTGTCCTAATAGAGGTACACCCAGGTAGTTAGGATAATGTGGAGAAGTAGCACCTAGCCCCCCGCAGGCAGGGGAAATGAAGGATTCAGACCCACTGGTGAAAGCTGAGGATGCCACGGAGACGGGGAACATGGTTTCCCAGGAAGAGGCAAGAGTGTAAGGGGAACTTGCTGCTGCTGCTGCGGTAGTAAGTGTGAGGTGGAAGTGATGTGACGGGGGAAGCACGCAGGGCCCAGGTCATAGTCTTCTTTGTACTTATCGAGGCTACAGACAGGCAAGTGTGCAACTGGAGCTGAGTGACTGCGGTTCTTGGTGCCCAAGTACCGTGGTCCTAGTGGATAGAAGATTGGTTGAGAAGGACCCTGCCCTGGGAACACTTAGGATGATGGGTCATCATGGCAGTGTGACCTGCCACACCTGAAGCAGAGCTGCCTGTTACCTAGGAGACTGGTGGGCAAAGCAGAGAAATCACCAGACACCTCCCTCTACCTATAGATTTGGACGAGGCTTCTGCAATAGCCCTGAGCTACTGCCGACTGTCTCCTGGAAGCCAGCAGTCAGCGGAGGCAGGGAGAGAACATTTTGCTGTGGCACCTCCTACTTCCCCCGTGTTTGGCACTCTGTGCTGCCAATCTCCAGCTGTCTGTCTAGACAGAGCCCAGATTGGACTGGGAGGTACTGAACACTGTGATCCAGGCCGACTCACTCCTGGCCAACTGGAGGGTGAGAACCCATGAGGACAGATCTGGGCTGGAGGGCTGGAGGCCTCCTTTCCTGTTAGCACTTGGGTGCTCTCCACGCACCATGGGGTCTCTGCCCACTGTACTTCCATGACTCCAGATATGCACCGGACCCATGTACATTAGAGGGGCCCGCCCTGTTGTGTGCCTGCTGACCGTTTTTCAGCTCCAGAACAAACATCAGCTGATAACATAGGCACAGATCCCCAGGAAAGCCTCAAAGCCTCCGTAAATAGTAATTGTTTTCAAGGACTAAATGCCAGCATGTGTAAAACCTGGGCACTCATAGCATCCTCTCATCATTTTATTAACTTCACACAGCAACTCTGTGAAAGAGTCATTATCACCCTGTGTTAAAGACTTCATTTGGGAAGTGAAGTGACTGGCCCAGGATGCAGTGAGGTCAGGATTAGAAGCAGGACCTCTGGACTCTATACCCTACCCCACGTTTGGTCTGTTAAACTCCACTGCCTCCGCGGTGTAACCTCCTCATTTGCAGAGGAGGACAAAAGGACCAAAGGAGAAAAAGGATTTGCTGAGACACAGGGCAGAATCTAGACCTCTCGGCAAAGGCTCTGCACTGCCCGTTTCCTTCTCCCCCCAGGGCACCCGCGTGCTCTCTTTGGCACATTTCCTGAGCTGCTGCTCCAGACCCTCGGCCTTGAGCCTGGGAGGCATGAAGCCTGTTGGTTGGAGACCCTGAGCAGCTGTGGACACCTGGGCCTGAGGCTGCAGCCAAGGGGCCCTGATAGAGAGTGGTGTGAGCCGTGGGTGCTCCACATCAGACGTGCACACTGGGAGCACTCTGGTGGCAAGTAGGACCCTTGGTTCCTTTGGGATCCCTTGAGTCTAGCCTGTGTTTCCCTTTCCCCTACCCACGTGATCACTAACATGAGGTCTCAGAGAAAAAAAAAGTGAAGAAAGTGAGCCTCTTATCCTGCCCTGAACACACGCATGACTCCCAACTTCTTGAATCACTAACAGATTTTTCTCAGCATGTCAGAATTGGTGAGAGTGAGGAGCCTGTTCCTAGTTCTCCCTAGATTGTGAGTTTCTTTTCTTTTTCATAACTATGGACCGTATTCTGCTGTCCCAGAAGTACTCAACTCACATGAACCAACTCATATGTCACCTTCCTCTTGCCCATACCCCTGCTGGTCCACGGAATGGAAAACTGGGTGAAGCAGGAGACCCCTCTCTCTGTCCCTCTGAGCACTGTCACCAAGAGGCTCAATTGCCAAGACCATCAGATCACGGCAGGATCAGCTACACAATTTGTGGGGATGATGCAAAATGAAAATGTGGCTCTTCTTCAAAAATTACTGAGAATTTCAAGACTTGACAGCATAGCATTAAGCCAGAGCCTGTCTAAAGTCAGACGTGCGTGGAGTTGCTCCTGAGTGGGGCAGTCGACACATAGCAGAGATGGAGCAGAGAGGAGTGTGACAGCTGAGAGGGCCATCTGAGACTCAGCATCTCCATCTGTGAAGGGGCAATGACACCTTGCCAATCGTGCAATGGTCGTTGGTAATACTCGTGGACTAGTGGGAAAGGGTAGATGCTGATTAATGGCACATTCCTTTCCCTAAGAGAGATTCTGGTTCAACTCCCCCCTCCCCCCACTTTGCAGAGAAGGTGCCTGGATTCCAAAGGAGGGAAAATGACTCGTTCACATTTAGCCATGCAGTTTATTTGTGGTGGTGCTGGGATGGGGGAACTGGGTCTTCTGAGTCCCACTCTGGTGGTCTTTTCACCAAACCAGGCCACGTCTCCTCTCTTTGCTTGCGTTGGATGCTTCCGACGGGGCCTCATTGTCCTCCTTGGCAGATGGCTTGGAGACGGAATCAGCCGTCTGTGAGATGGACTCCACTTCCTGCCCAGCCTCTGGGTTCTGTGACTGGATCGTATTAAAATGAACGGCATCCTTCATCACAGGGTGCTCAGGGCAAGGGGGTGTCCTCCACAAGTGACTCCTCACATGGTTCGTGATGCAGTTACTCTCTCTGCACAGTCACTTTGCAGTCACCAGATGGCTGCTTTGAGCATTGACAAGGGATGTGCTTGGTAGTCGTGGCACTCAAAGGCTCTGCCACAGACATAGGGAGGGTCCATTGGATCCCTTAACAATGAAATACCTCTGAGCACGGCTGTATCAGTACTTAATCCTAACAATATAATGACACAAATACCTGCTAGGTATAAACTTCTGGGGACTACAGACCACTGCCATATGAGATATCATCACTCTGGTGCCAGGGGAAGGGCAAGGCTAGCGTGGGTTGACTGTACTTTTTCAGAAGAGAATACTGACTCACAAGGACCTGAGTACCTGGCCAAAGTCACAGTCACATAAACGGTGGCTTTTGAGGAAGACTACATTTGATTAGCCTCCTCATGTCTTAGGCATATGAGACAACTGTGAACTAAATCAATGATGAAACCTTTGATCTCTAAATTTTTCTAGATCATATTAGGATAGACTGAAAAAATTCAGGGTCTTCCTATCATCCTGCCGTCCGTGAAACTCACTCCTAGACACTGAAGTCTCTGTCATCAATCCCTTAATCCCTGTCTTGTCTTTCAGCAGGGCCCTGACCAGGAGGACAGTGCTTTGTAAGGAACTGGCTTTACATTCCGTGGTGACCCTGTTGGCAAATTATGTTTCTGGTCTCACAGTCATGTAGAAGGTTGGTTCTCTGGGAATAATTTCGTCCACTGTTCATGAATATAGCTACCACTCTTTCACGTGTGACTCTCAGCTCCATGAGTTCAAGGCCCAGATTCTGTTCCAAGCTTGAGACCTGCACGTGCCACTCTCTGCTAGACTCTCTTCTTGGGTGAATCCCAAGTGTCTCAAACTCAGTATCTCCGAGCTCCACTCCCTCCACTCCAAACACGTCTTTCTTATGGGTTTCCCCATCCTAGTACAGGCCAGCATCTTTACCCTTATTAATCTGTTTCCTCTCCATTCTCTGAAAGAATGAACTAGATTATACCATCCCATCCATTCTATTGGTCTCATTTCCTCTCATCTGTCTGCCCCTTCCCTGCCCCCAGGGACCCTTGGTTAGGTCCCTCCCACTGACTACACCTTCTTTTATTTGTTGTTATTATGCCAAGTACCAGTCTCACCCATAACAACCTGGAGAGGGAGTTATACTACTCTTTTGCAGATGGGGAGACTAAGAAACAGAGAATTCGGGGGACTTGTCCACAACCACACACCTACTGAATGAGAAAGCAAGGATCTGATCTCAGCCAGGCAGTCAATCTCCAGAGTCCTTGCTCTTGGTGATTCTGTTATTGTAATGGGCTGAAATGTGTCCCCCTCCCACCACCACCTACATTCATATGTTGAAGTCCTAACCTCCAGTACCTCAGAATGGCGCCCTATTTGGAGATAAACAGTAATCAATTTAAAGGGAGGCCATTAGCGTGGGCCCTAACCCAATCTCAAAAGAAGAGGAAATATGGGTAAAGATGCGAAAGCACAGAAGAAAGGCCAACTAAGGACACAGGCGGCAAGCGAGGAGAGAAGCCGAAGAACAAACCAAACTTGCTTGCACTTGATCTTGGACCTCTAGCCTCCAGAACTGTGAGAAAATAGTTCTGCTGTTGAAGCCTCCCTGGCTGTGGTATTTCAGATGGTGGCCCGAGCGAACCGATGCAGTCATCCTGCCGCGCGTGGCCAGTGAGCACAGTCGAGCCCCCCCAGACAGACAAGGTCTCCTGGACCGTGGGCTCTGCCTTCTCCTGCCGACTCCCTGCCCTCATGCCACCACAAACCTGTACTCTAGGATGTGGAGCATTCTGCCTCCCCTCTGTGCTTCTCCGTTGTCTTCTGTCTTTCCGTGCGGTGTCCCTCTCTCGTTTAGTGATTTCAGTCCTTTATTACCCCAACACTTCTAAACATCCTTGAAAAGGTGACTCAGGCACCCCCTCTTCTCTGAAACCTCACTGGACCCTCTGATTGGAAGTCTATTTGGTCCCTCCCTCATGTGCTCCCACTGATGTCTTGCACCTAAATCTCTTCAATAGTAATTTTTTGTTACCATGTTTTTTAATTGTGGTACAGTGTAGATACAGGAAATTTCTCACCCTAACCATTTTTAAATGTACTGTTCGGGGACCTTAAGTACACTTGTCTTCTGTGCAGCCATCACCACGATTCATCTCCAGAACTCTCCTCTGGCAAGACCCCCACGCTGTACCCACTAAACACCAACTACCCATTTCCCCCACCCGCAGCCCCTGGCAATGCCCAGTTCCCTTTGTCTCCTACACTCAGACTACTCTAGGGGCTGCAGGTAAGTGGGGTCATACGGCATTTGTCTTTCTGTGACCGAATTACCTCCCTTAGCCCATGTCCTCAAGGTCCCTCCACGTTGCAGTGCGCGTCAGCATTTCCTTCCGCTTCGAGGCTGCGTAGCTTTCCATTGGGTGCATCCATTTATGTTTACAGTGATTACCAAGAGGGAAGGACTTACTGTCATTTTGTTCTCTGTTTTCCAGATGACATAACTTTTTGTCCCTCATTTCCTCCATTATTGCATTGCTTCATGTCTACTTGATTTCTTGGAGTGAGGAATTTTGATTCCCTTTTCATTTCCTTTGTGTGTATTCTATAGATAATGTTCTTTGTGGTTGCTATGGAGATTGCACATGACCTCCTCAGGTTTTAACAATCTGTTTTTGCCTGATACCAACATAACTTCACTCAGTTACAAAAACTCTGCGCCTTCATAGTTCTGTCCCCTTTGTAATATTGATGTCACAAATTACATCTTTCTATATTTTATAGCCATTAACACAGATTCATAATATGTTTATGTTTTTGTCCTTTAAATCCGGTAAAAGCATCTAAACGACGATTACACTGCCTTTCCCGTTCATCTGTGCACTTACTGTAGCAGAGAGCTTTCCCATCCCCGTTATGTGACTTCGTTTGTCTTATTTTTAAAGATTTTATTTATTTATTTTCAGAGAGAGGAGAAGGGAGGGGAGAAAGAGCAATGTATGGTTGCCTCTCACATGGCCCTCACTGGGGACCTGGCCCGCAACCCAGGCATGTGCCCCGACTGGGAATTGAACCGGGGCCCTCTGGTTCCCAGCCCGCGCTCAATCTGCTGAGCCACACCAGCTGGGCCGTTTGTCTTATTTTTAAAGTTAACTAACATTAAATATGTAAAATTAATACTAAACCTACAAAGGATATTAACAAATGGTGGTCACTTCCCAATAAATACTTATCGACTGACCTATGAATCCGTTGAATGAATAATTGGATTTACTTTCTCAAAGTGAGGCTTCTAATAAAGATGAATGATCTATTTCAGTGAGTAGGGGCTCTCTGACCCCCTAACACAAATGTGGACAAAAAGAAACCAGTCAGTAGCAGAGCGGTAGGCCCTGGATGCTGGGTTTCTGTCTCAGCATGTGGGTAGGGTCCTTGGGGTTAAACTGTATTTTAGAAGATCTGACTTTAAATAGTTTTCTTTTTCCTTTCACTGCTGCAGGAAGTCCCACTCTGAGTCAATGCCAAAGGAGTTTGGTTTTTAGCGTGAATTTTCCCGTAAAAGGTGGAGGAAGAGATGATTCATAGATCGCATCCTGACTTGATTTGCCGCATGCTCGAGCGGCAGCAGGTGCGCTGGTGGCCCCTGAAGCCGGGGCTTATTTCAGAGAAGTCAGCGTGGAGAGGGAAAAAGCGTGCACAGGAAAAGGATCAGGCAAATGCTAATTTCAAATGGCTCATGAAACTACCCAGGCTGTAGAAACAGGCCAAAGGAAAACTGAGGATGTGCATGCAAAGATCAAACAGGGTGTGGAATGTTTTATTAGGTGTAATTGTGCACAAGTGTTTGTGCGATTGTGTTTGTTGGATTCAGCTACTAATCGATATACAAATATAGGGTAAAAAAAGAACATTGTGCCTGCTACATCACAAGCTGTCATTGTCTTACAATCACAAGTTTTATGCTTTTCACAGGGATTTTTTTTAAAGGTTTTATTTATTTTTAGACAGAAGAGAAGGGAGGGAGAGAAACATTAATGTGTGGTTGCCTCTCACGTGACCCCCACTGGGGACCTGGCTTGCAACCCAGGCATGTGCCCTGACTGGGAATCAAACTGGCGACCCTTTGGTTCCCAGCCCATGCTCAATCCACTGAGCCACACCAGCCAGGGCTCACAGGGAATTTTTTAAATGTCCTCCTATCATTCAAATATAAACTGTGATGTTGTATAGGAAGGAATTACAGATTGACACTGGAGACCTGGGTTCTAATCCTGGCTCTGGCACTGTGTACATAGTCCTAAGAAACCAGGAATGCTTTCCAGGCCAAAATGTCGTCATCTGTAAGGAGGAGCCAGATACTGTTATTGATTTCTTTTAGGAATAAATGAGGTACTACATTTACAAACAACCCAGACAATGCAAGCACCCATAAGGGTCTACCACACGGCAGCTGTTGAACAGATACTGGCTTTTCCTTCCCAAGTCCCTGCAACTGTTTCTTCACCTATACAGTTTGGACATATTCTGTATCTTGGATCTAATTATAAAATTCCCACTGGTATTCTGGAGCAATCTTCAATCAAGAAAAAGAGGGGGAATCTGTGATTCCTTCTGATTCTCTAAGAGATGGTCACATCCCTTGTCTTTTTCCTGGAAATGTAGGGTTTAAAAAAAAAATCTGAGGCAATGTTTCTATTTTGTAAATGTTTATAAATTCGAAAAGAAAGTTGACTTTAATCCATTGTTCCGCACACAATGTTAAAACTGGCTGACTGGTTATGTAAAAGTTTACCGTACTGAGAACAATTCTTGGATGTCTTCATAAAAAAGAGCACTCACCACTGCTTTTTACCTTTTTCAATCAATCATTTAAAACTCGCGATCGGACTTCCGGCAAGATGGCGGCATAGGTGAATGTGCCGTGCCTCCTCGCACAACCAAACAAGGAAAAAACCAGAAATTTACCCAACCAAAAACAGCCAGATCTGACAGAAAATCAAATTGAGAGGAAGTCCGACAACCAAGGAATTAAAGAAGATACATTCATCCAGTCTGGTGAGCCGGGAGGAGCAGGGCGGAGGGAGAGTGCTAGGCGACCCCGCAGCGAGCAGGTGAGCAGACGGAAAGACCGCGGTTGGAGGGACGGTTCCCACGGGGCTGCAGCACACCCAGACGGGGGTGCCTGACCAAAGCGCAGCCAGCGACCGGCTCATCCGGACCCAGCGGAGCCGAGACTGGTGGACTGGGCAGGTCCGCATTCGCGGGCAGACGGACCGGGAGAGAAAGCAGGGCGCAACCCATCGGCGCAGATTGAGAGCACCTGTGGGGGTGGAGTCCGAGGTGGGAGGAACTACCAGCCTCACAGGAGAGTTCATTGGGGAGACCCACGGGGGATTGGAGCTGTGCAGCCTGTCCACCGACCCCAGAGTGACCCGTGGAGCCAGCACAGAGGGGCTCGAATTGCTTGCAGGAGGCGGTGTGGGTGCAGAGAGCAGAGCAGGTGCCATTGTGCTCTCAGGTCCCGCCCCCACAGGCTACGTCACAACACAGCGACCGTTTCCCTGCCCAGGTGAACCCCAAGGCTCTGCCCTCCTTACAGTAACAGGCTCACCAAGGGAAAAAAAAATGGCCCAAAGAAAGGAACAGATCAAAGCTCCAGAACTAACTGACCAAGAGATAGCCAACCTATCAGACGCACAGTTTAAAACCCTAGTAATCAGGATGCTCACAGAATTTGACGAAAAATTATCGAAATTGCTTGAACAAATGAGGAGAGATCTGCAGGGAACCAATGGGGATGATAAGGAAACTGGGACTCAAATCAACAGAGTGGACCAGCAGAAAGAAAAAAACATCCAACCAGAAAAGAATGAAGAAACAAGAATTCAAAAAATGGAGGAGGGGCTCAGAAACCTCCAGGACATCTGTAAAAGTCCCAACATACGGATTATAGGGCTGCCAGAAGGAGAAGAAATCCAAGGAATTGAAAACTTATTTGAAC